>JAHUXG010018524.1:0-100155 GCA_020740815.1 Sciurus niger
CCTTTGGGCACAACAAAATGTCTCTGTGCTTGTGTTCAGTGCTCTGTGCCCTGTATTCAGGTCTCTGTGCTCACTGCTCTTGGCCCTGGGATCTGCCTCTGTGCTCTGTGCTCTTGGCTGTGGGCACTGTAGTCTCAATCTGGGCTCTGTGCTTTGCACTCTGTACTCTAAACTCTGGCTCTGTGCTGTGTGCTTTCTGCTATGGACTCTGGGAACTGTGCTCTGTTCTCATCTCTGGTCTCTGTGCTCTGGGTTCTCGGACTCTGCTCTGTGCTCCATTCTCTGTCCTCTGTGCTCTGGGATATCAACACATTAATTTGTGCTCTGCTCTGTGCTCTGTGCTGTGTGCTCTGGGCTCTGGGCTCTGGCCTCTGTGTTCAGTGCTCTGTGCTCTGTACTCTGTTTTCTGTGTTCTGTATTCTGTGCTCTGTGCTCTGTGCTCTGTGCTCTGTGCTCTGGTCTCTGCACTTTGTCCTCTGGCTCTGTGCTCTGGGCTCTGTGCTCTAGGCTCCAGGCGCTGTGCTTTGATTTCTGGTCTCTGGTCTCTGGTCCCTGTGCTCTGTGCTGTGCATGTCTCTGAACTTTGGCTCTGTACTCTGTGTCTGGGCTCTCAGCTCTGTGCTCTGTTTTCTGGTCTCTGTGCTCTGTGCTCTGGTGTTTGTGCTCTGCACTCTGTGCTCTTTGCTCTTTGATATGTGCTCTGTGCTCTGTATTCTGTCCCTGGGCTTTGTCTCTGGGTTTCTACTCTGCTCTCTGTGCTCTTTGCTCTCTGCTCTGTTCTCAGGACTCTGTGTTTTTGCTCTGGCTCTATGCTCTGTGCCCTGACTCTGCACTCTGTGCTCTGTGCTTTGTGCTCTGTGCTCTGTGCTCTCTGCTCTGGGCTGTGTGCTCAGGGCTCTGATTCTGGGCACTGTCTCTGATTCTGGGTCTTGGCTCTGTGCACTGTGTCCCATGCTCTGTTTCTGTGCTCTGTGCTCTGGCTCTGCACTCTGCACTCTGGACTCTGGCTCTGGGCTCCTGTTCTGTTCTCCATGCTGTCTGCTCTGTTCTCTGACTCTGAGTACTAGCTCTGTGCCCTATGTTCTGCTCGCTTAGCTCAAGTCTCTAGGCTCAGTGCTCTTGGCCCTGGACTCTGCCTCTGTGCTCTGTGCTCCGGGTTCTGGGCTCTGTACTCTGGTCTTTGTGCTCTGTGCTCTACACTCTGCACTCTGGGCTCTGACTCTGGGCTCTGTCTCTGTTCTCTGTGCTGTAGGCACTTTACTCAGAGCTCTGGGCTCTGGATTGTGTTCTGTCTCTGTACTCTGAATCTGGGCTCTGGGATCTGTGTTTTTGTGCTCTGGTCTCTGTACTCTGTTCTGTATTCTGTGCTCTGTTTTCTGTGCTCTGTACTCTGTGCTCTGTGCTCTGGCTCTGTGCTCTGATGTGTGCTGCACACCTTGTTCTCTGTGCTCTGTGCTTTGAGCTCTGGGATGTGGGCTCTGTGTTCTGTACTCTGGATCTATGCTCTGAGCTATGTGCTCTGTACTCTGCACTCAGTGCTCTGTTCTCTGGATCTGTGCTCTCTGCTCTGTGCTCTGGCTCTGTGCTCTATGCTCTGCACTCTGGGCTCTGGGCTCTGGCTCTGTGTTCTCTACCCTCTGCTCTGTGCTCTCTGCTCTGGCACTGTACTGCATGCTTTCTTCTCTGGCTCTGTGCTCTGTGATTTGTGCTCTGGCTCTGTTCTCTGTGCTCTGTGCTCTGTGGTCTGCACTGTGCACCTGGGCTCTGGTTCTGTACTTTGTGCTCTGTGTTCTGTGCTCTGGATCAGTGCTCTGTGCTCTGCACTCTGGGCTGTGGTCTCTGGCCCTGGGCTCTGTGTTGTGTGCTCTGGTTCTGTGCTCTGGGCTCTGGGCTCTGTGCTCTCTGCTCTGTGCTCTGTGCTCTGGCTCTGTTCTCTGTGCTCTGTGCTCTCACTCTGGGCTCTCACTCTGGACTCTACCTCTGTTCTCTGTCTCTGTGCTATGAATTCTGGGCTCTGGACTCTGGGCTTTGGGCTTTTTTCTGTCTCTTTTTTCTGGGTCTCGGCTCTGTGCTGTGGTCTCTGTGACCTGTGGTCAGAACCCTGGGCTCTGGTCTTTCTTCTGTTTCTCTACATTTGGTCTGGGCTCTGAGCTCTGTGCTCTGGTTCTGTGCTCAAGCTCTGCCCTCTGTGCTCTGGGCTCTGACTCTGGGATCAGGCTATTTCTTCTGACTCTGTGTATTACACTCTTCACTCTGGACATTGGATCAGTGCTCTGGCTCTGTTCTCTGCACTCTCTTCCCTGCACTCTGAGCTCTGAACTCTGCCTCTGTGCTCTTTGTTGTGTGCTCTGGGCTTTGTGCTCTGGGATCCCAACTCATTGATTTGTGCACTGGTCATTGTGATCTGTGCTGTGTGCTCTGGCCTCTGTGCTCTGTGGTCTGCACTCTGTACTCACTGTTCTGTGTTCTGTGCTCTGGGCTGTGGGCACTGTGCTCTGTTCTCTGTGCTCTGGGCTCTGTGTTCTGGGCTCTCTTCTCTGTGCTCTGTGCTCTGGTTTCTGCCCTCTGGCTTCTGGTTCTGTGCTCTGTGCTCTGTGTTCCAGTCTCTGGTTATTGTGCTCTGTGCTCTGTGTTCTCTCTGTACTCTGGCTCTTTATTCTGTGTCTGGGCTCTGGGCTCTATGCTCTGTACTCCTGTGTCTGTGCTCTGTTTTCTGGTATCTGTATTTTGCATTTCATGCTCTTTGCTCAGTGCTCTGCGCTCTATGCTCTGGCTCTGTGTTGTGTGCTCTCTGCTCTGGGCTGTGTGCTCTTTGCTCTGGCTTCATTCTCTCTCTCAATACTCTAGGCTTTGGTTCTGAACTCTACCTTTTCTCTAGGTCCTGGCTCTGTGCTCTGGCTCTGCACTTTGTGCTCTGTGCTCTGTTCTCTGTGCTTTCTGCTCTGGGCTGGGTGATCAGGGATCTGGATCTGGGCAGTTTTTCTAACTCTGGTTCTTGGCTCTTCTGTGCCCCATGCTCTGCACTCTGCACTCTGGGCTCCTCCTCTGTTCTCTGTGCCTTCTGCTCTGTGCTCTGGCTCTAAGCACTGGCTCTGTGCTCTGTGCTCTGTGCTCTGCACCCCATGCTCATGTCTCTGTGCTCAGGGTTCTTGGCTCTGTGCTCTGCCTCTGTGCTCTGTGCTCTGGTCTCTGGGCTTTGGCTCTAGGTTTTGTGCTCTGTGTTCTGTGCTCTGTCTTTGTGCTCTCTTCTCTCTGCTCTGTGCTCTGTGCTTTAGCTCTCTGCTCTGTGCTCTGTACTCTGTGCTCTATGCTGTAGTGTTGGACTCCTCCTCTGTTCTCTGTGCACTGTGCTCTGGGCTCTGTGCTCTATGCTCTGTGCTCTGCACCCTGTGCTCAGGTCTCTGTCACAGTGCTCTTGGCTGTGAGCTCTGCCTCTGTGCTCTGTGCTCTATTCTTTGCACTCTGTGCTCTGGGCTCTGGCTCTTTGCTCTGTGCTCTGCACTCTACTCTCTGGTCTCTGACTCTGGACTCTATCTCTGTTCTCTGTACTCTACACTGGGAGCTCTGTGCTCTGGACTCTGTGTTCTGTCTCTGTACTCTTGGTCTTGGCTCTGTGCTGTGGTCTCTGTGATCTGTGCTCTGACCTCTGGGCTCTGGTCTTTGTTCTGTTTCTCTATAGTTAGCCTGGGCTATGAGCTCTGTGCTCTGGCTTTGTGCTCTGTGCTCTGGGTTCTGGCTTTGGGCTCTAGCTATTTCTTCTGGCTCTTTGTATGGCACTCTTCACTCTGGACTCTGGATCAGTGTTCTATCTCTTTTCTCTGTGCTCTGTTCTGCACTCTGCACTCTGGGTTCTGGCTCTGTGCTCTTTGCTCTGTGCTCTGGGCTTGGTGCTGTGGGCTCTGTGCTCTGTTCTCTGTGCTCTGACTCTGAGCTCTATCTCTGTTCTCTGTGCTCTGTGCTGTAAGCTCTGGGGTGTGGGATTTGTGTTCTGTTTCTGTACTCTGGATCTATGCTCCAAGCTATGTGCTCTCTACTCTGCACTCTGTGCTCTGTGCTCTTTGCCTGTGCTCTGGGTTCAGTGCTGTGGTCTCTGTGATCTGTGCTCTGCACACTGTGCTCTGGGTTCTGGCTCTGTGCTCTCTGCTCTGTGCTCTGGCTCTGTGTTCTGTGCTCTGTGCTCTGACCTAAGCTCTATCTCTGTTCTCTGTGCTCTCTGCTGTGAGCTCTGGGATGTAGGCTTTCTGTTCTATCTCTGTATTCTGTATCTATGCTCCAAGGTATGTGCTCTCTGCTCTGTACGCTGCACTCTAGGCTTTGGTTCTGTGCTCTGTGCTCTGTGCTCAGGACTTTGGCTGTGTGCTGTATGGTCTGCACTCTGCACCTTGTACGGTGCCTCTGGTTCTGAGCTCTGGGCACTGTTCTCTGTGCTCTGGGCTCTGTTTTAGAGTCTCTGTGCTCTGTACTCTGTGCACTGGGCTCAGAGAAGGAGCCCAGGCCAGAACTCAGAACACAGAGTGCAGAGCACAGAGCCAGGGCCCAGATCTCAGAGCACAGAGCACAGAGCCAGAACCCACACCACAGATCACAGAGCCAGAACCCACACCACAGAGTGCAGAGCACAGAGAACAGAGCACACAGTGAAAAGCACAGAGAATAAAGCACAGAGCACAGAGACCAGAGCTCAGAGCAGAGCCCAGAGCTCAGAGCACAGAGCAAAGAGCACAGAGCACAGAGAACACAACACAGATCCCAGGACACATAGCCCAGACCCCAGAAACCAGAGCTCAGAGACAGAGCACAGATTTCTGATACCAGAGACAAGAGCACTGAGCCCAGAGCACAGAGCACAGAGCACAGAGCACGAAGCACAGAGCCCCGATCCAGTCCAGATTGCAGAGAAAAGAGCCAGAGTCAGAGACAGTGCCCAGAGCCAGAGACCAGAGCATAGACCCCAGAGCACAGACATCATAGCACACGACCAAAGCCCAAAGCCAAGAGTATATAGTACAGAGAACAGAGTAAAGAGCATAGAGCACAAACCAGACACAGAGAACAGATCCAAGAACACAGATCTGGAGCTCTGGACTGTGGCTCTGTGCTTTCTGCTCTGTGCTCTGGACTCCTGTCACTGTGCTCTGTGCTCTGGAGTCTGTGTTCTGGGCTCTATGCTCTGTGCTCTGGGCTCTACAAACTGGCCTCTGGCTCTGTGCCCTGGGCTCTGGGCTCTGGGCTCTGGGCTCTGTGCTCTGTACTGTGGCCTCTGGACTCTGTTTTCTGAGCTCTGTGCTCTTACCTCTGGTCTCTGTGCTTTGTAATCTGGTCTCTGTGCTCTGCACTCCATGCTCTGTGCTCTATGCTCTGCACTCTGTCCTCCGGGCTCTGTCTCTGGGTTCCTTCTCTGTGCTCTATGTTCTGTGCTCTGGCTCTGTGCTCTATACTCTGTACTCTATGCTCTGGCATTGTGCCCTGTGTTCTCTGCTCTGGATCTGTGCTCTGTGATCTGTGCTCTATGCCCTGTTCTGTGTTCTCCAGGTTCCAGGATTTGACTCTTGGCTCTGTCTCTCTACTCTGGCTCTTGGCTCTGTGCTTTGTGTTCTGTGCTCTGGTCTTCAAGTTCTTGCTCTGTGCTTTGAGTTCTGTGCTCTGTGCTCTGTCTCTATGCTCTGTGTTCTGTGCTCTGTGCTATGTACTCTGTGCTCTGTGCTCTGGTTCTGATATCCTCCTCTTTTCTCTGTGCTCTTTGTGCTGGGCTCTGGCTCTGAGCACTGACTCTGTACTCTGTGCTCTGTTCTCTGTGCCCTGTGCACAGGTCTCTGTGTTCTGTGCTCTTGGCTCTGGGCTTTGTACTCTGGTATCTTTGCTCTGTGCTCTGCACTCTCTGCTCTGGGCTCTGGCTCTTTTCCCTGTGCTCTGTGCAAGGGGCTCTTTGCTCAGAGCTCTGGGCTGTGGGCTCTGTGTTCTGTGCTCAGTACAATGTGCTCTGTGCTCTGTGATGTGTGCTGTATACCCTGTTCTCTGTGCTCTGTGACCTGGGCTCTGTCTCTCGGCTCTCTCTACCCTGGGTCTTGGCTCTGTGCTTTGTGCTCTGTGGTCCCTGCTCTGTGCTCTGTGCTCTGCACTCTGTGCTCTGGGCTCTGGCTCTGTGCTTTGTGTTCTGTGTTCTGTGCTCTAGCTCTGTGCACTGTGCTCTGCACTCTGGGCTCTGGACTATGACTCTCTGCTCTGTGCTGTGTGCTTTGGGCCATGTCTCTGCACTCTGCACTCTGTGCTCTGGGTTCTGGCTCTGGGCTCCTCCTCTGAGCCCAGTGCGCAGAGCACAGAGCACAGAGAACAGTGCCCAGACCTCAGATCCAGAGTCAGTGTACAGAGTTCAGAGTGCAGAGCATAGAGCACAGAGCCAGAGCACTGAGCCCAGAGTTATTAAAACATAAGAAACTGGAATTGACCAGTGGTGTATAAAACAATATTAGCTGATATGCACAGAATCTTATAAAAGTTAACATTAGGAGCTGAGGTATAGCTAACTGGTAGTTTACCTAGGATGCATGCAGTCCTGAGTCCACTCCCAAGTCAAAAATACATGTCTAATGATAAATCATGCAATACGAATGACATTGGGTATAAACATTTCCGAAATTCAGTAATAGGTTCTTGAAAGCCAAAGATGAGTTTCAACATTATTTTGTCTAGTTTACACATTCAAGTTTATTTTTTCTTCAAAATTTGTAAGAAGTAAGGGTGAGATTACTAATATTCATAAGATTTGGATTACTTTTATAAGAATTGTATGTTGTTTGATTATTCTATTCTTTGTTCAAATTTAATATTGCCCATTTTGAAAAGGTAAAATCTTTAATACCATATTGTCCTCAAACACTCTGATAAGCAGCAATTTAATTTCAATTTCAGTAATTTCTTAAACATGTAAAGAGGCTATAAACATCAAAGTTATATTACTGAATCATAATTATATTTCAATTAATAAAGTTTTAACTTAGATCCAAAAGTCACTGTTAAATGAAGAAACTTCCACAAGTTAAAGAAAGCTTGAACAAGTTTAACAAGTATTAAAAAATGAATGATTCATAATACAGGAGCACAAAGCAGAAGAGTAGGGGCACAGGAGCACGCAGCACTTAGAGGAGAGATTCAAAAGCTCAACTGGTTACAAAGTCAGTTGCAGGTTGCAAATTTTGTTTGTATCATTTGGTCAGTTGAGACCTCCCTGCTGTGATTGGGAAACTCGTTACAACAGAATTCTCTTAGCTGGGCTCTCAGTACTAAAATATATCACAAATGGATGTTATTTTCTCAGTAGCATTGGGGGAGGGACAGCCAGAGAAGGAGGAGTGTACCCAGAAGACATGGTGTCACACTAACTTTCTGTTTCCACATGGAATGGTTAACAACAACCCAGGCCAATTTGCTTAAGGGACTAGGGCCCTATGATAGTTCTGGCTGAGGGTGACTACCTCCATCTGTCAGTCTTCTCGACTTGCAAAAATGGCCACAGAAGACCATCCTCACAAAAGATATGCTGGGATCACCTGACTTCATCACACACCAAAGCTGCAGCCAAACAGGATATTTCTCAAGTGCTGCATCCATGGGACTCAGCTACAGCCATGGGATGAGATAGAAGTCAACTCTGCTTTCTTTAAGCTGGGATTACCCTCCTGATTTTGCTGTGTAATTGTTTAGATATTTATGTCTCTCAGGGGTTTAGGGGGTAGGTGGTCATTCATATATGCAGGATCCACATCCTCATATTCAACCAACCAATCCTAACTGCAAAACATTTAGAAACAATTCCATCTGCTCTAAATAAACAGGAAGATTTTACTTTGTTATTACTTTCTAACTTGTTATATAGTGTTTAGGTACTACTTGGTATTCCATATAATGTCCAGATGGCTTATAATATGCAAGAGGGAGTGCATGCATTATATGCAAATGCTATGTCATTTCCTAGAGAATGACTAAAGCATACGTGGGTTTTTATATCTATGGGGCACCTGGACCCATCCAAGGCAGCACTTAAAAATTTCTATAATGATATGCCTCTGCAAAACAGGAGGTCTCTGGTACAGGCTGCACCCTCAGAGCTCTGGCATTGTGTTGTCTCCAGCCACACACTTGATGTAGAAGAAAGTCATCCAAGGAAGCTGAACTGGAATCCTCCTGAAAAGCCTGGTTGAGCCAGGCATGGGATGGGGATTCCATTTTACAAACCAGTTAGAAAGGGTGAACCTCCCTTGATTGGTTTGGGGCCTTTACCTGGTGGTAGTTAAAATTCTGAGAATGGCCATGAAGCCAAGCAGTCCTCTGCCCCTACCTTTGAAATTTCCAACTGCCTTAAAGGGGAGTGTCTCCTTCATTTACTCCTCCCCACCCCTAGTGATGTGGGGCAGCTTTAGCACTGCCCCACCTCCTACTCAGAGGCGAGTTCATTTCCGCAACCACCTGGGATGTCAGGTTGTTAGCGAGTGTGCACAGGCCTGGGAGTCCTGGTGGGAGCCATGTCTTCAAGTTTGGGCTTGCGTGCTGCACATGCCTCCACCCCCAGGCTCTGTGAGCAACTCCGCAACTCCATATGAGAGAAAATCGAGGCTGATCTCATGGACAGCACTCCTGTGGTGCACGCTGGCTGACTGAGGAAGTTGCCCCCAGAGAAGAAGTTGCGACTCTGTGTGAGTGCAGGCAGGTGCTGAGGAATTCAGGAGGTGGGTGGGTGGTAGTTGGAAACAGGACAGGGTGGTGATTGGTGAGGGAGGGGCGCCTTTTATACAGACTCTCCCCAGCCAATCCCCTCCCAACTCAACTCATTTCAAAGATTATTTTCAGGATTTGGGAGGAAAAGAATGCATTTCCAGGGCTGGGGGTCATAGTTGCCTCCTAAATTCATGCTGAGTATCAAGCAGAAACCAGATCTCCCTTCACACCTTGGGGTCACTGCTGTTGGCTAGCAACACTAAGATTCTACAGATTTAAAGCTGCAGTGAAAAGAAGATGAGCACCACCTTTCCACTCTTGTCCACCAGATCTTTCGTGCCATGTCTCCTTTTCTTGAGAAAGGCACCTTGCATGCTGCTCATTTTCTCCTCTGAACCTTCTGGATGAGAATGATGCCTGTGCCCCAAACATGAGGCTGAAGTTCCTTTAAGTTTCTCTCTGAGGATTGATTTCTGGCCTCCAACCTGGATATCCAACTGAGATTTGTTGTTGTTGTTTTCTGTTGAGATTTAAGAATATTTTACACACTAAGATAACAGGATTTTGTTCAAAATGTGGTTTATATTTGTTTTCTTTCTTTTTTTTTTTGGTGGTGAGCATTCAAGATTGAACACTGGGATGCTTTACAAATGTGTGAGTTTGTGTTCCAGTGCACACAAACTCGCCACATCCAGAAATAAGCCCTTCTTCCTCCTTCTGTCCTGCACCCCACGTGTGTTAAGCAAATGGTGCTGTTGTGCCCAAAGGCTCGAGACCCTGCAAAGACCACCAGAGTCCACGATCAATGCAAGCAACAAAGAGTCATTTATTAGCAAGCTCAAGCCTTGTCCTCTGCATCCTTAACCGGTGACGCTAAGAGAGGCCCCCCGAGCCCTCGTTAGCAGGGCTTTTATAATGAAAGGCAAGCAGTTTTACAGTGTTCTTTTAATTGGTTAACATTTGAACAGCTAAACATTAGTCCTCCTCTGGTTAGGTCCTGCCAATCTATTTGATTTTTATTGGGTCCTGCCAGAACTGAATGGTCCTAGTGGAACAAGGGAGGAGGGAAGGGGTGAACTATGCAGGAGATGAATCAGGGCTAAGCCCCGCTCCCGTCCTTGACAGATGAGGTCTCCAGGCAACCAGACATTCCTCAGACAAATATCTCTTAACAAACTTGTTAAGCAAAGGGGCCCAGCTGTCCTGTTTGTCCTTGAGACAGTTAGCAGCACAGATACCACCCTGCTCTCAATATTCTCCCCTTTCCAAGAACATTTAGAGAGCCAATCTTGGGTTTCTATTGTTTTAATTCTTGCTGCTTAATGGGCTGATATTGGGCCTTTAGCACCATTAGCTGTACTCTATTTATTCTATCTTTAACAAAAGCAATTAACTTATTGATTATACAAGGTCCTATAGTTAAAGCTAGTAACAACAATATTAGGGGTCCCACTATAGCGGACACCAGAGTAGTTAACCAAGGGGAAAAATTGAACCAGGATTCATACCAGCTCTGATTAGCTTCCCATTCTTTCTTTCTGTTTGTTAGTCCTTCTCTGACTTTTGCCATGGATTCCCTCACTACTCCAGAATGATTAGCATAAAACCAACATTCTTCTCCTAGAGCTGCACATAGACCTCCTTGCTTACAGTCTTTAAAGGCAGGTAAATTTGGTAATTAATGAGCTTAGGAGATCCTTAACATTTTATTCTCCCAGGGACAGTCTCCAACTTCCAGAAGCAGATGGCCTTCATGGCCTTCACTTCCTTAATTTGACCCGATCCCATATTTCTATACTAACTGCCTGTCCCCAATTCTAACTTTATTTACCCCTCTAATACTAGGAACTCCTTCACTGCTGTAGGGAAAATGGGTGATGACCAATCTGGCTTCTTCGAGCTGGAAGTGGACAGCGTGGGGCAAGCAGTTTGGAGTTCCCTTTTTAGAAATCGGGTCAACTGAGTGGTCTAAGGTAGAAGTCTGGTTGGGGAAGAGCAGGTTGTTAAGGCATCTGGGGATGGGTGCTTCTATGAGAGAAGAACAAAAAGACATGAGTACTGAAATGAGATTGATAGACTATAAATGTTGCAGAATCTGGAACATGCCAATGAATAATATAAAGATGACAGAAGTCAATATTTCCTCACCAGGGGGTGGAAGAACTGAGAAGTTGTTGCCATAACAAGGCTTAGCAAAGGCTGGAGGGGACAAGGCCTCTATTCGGGGACTTTAACATTGTCCAGGTTATCAGGAATGTAAACACAATATTTAACTTTTAATATAATCTGATTTTTATACAATATCCCTTTATTGGTATAGCCCGTGTTAAGTAGATATCTCTATATTTCTGTTACTTAGGGCTAGATAATCATACTAGCAAACATAGATAAAGCTTACCTGTGACTGTAGGCCTTAAACTGACTAAAATCTTCTGACTCTGGCAGTTTTCCTTGATAGTTATCAGGCACATTTGCCTAAGAATCTTTCTTTTTGTAGCTTCCACTCTTAATTTTAGTGGGTTAACACAAGTGTACATCTTAAGTTACTTTTAACTATTATTTTTTTAAGTGCCCATGAATAGCTATAGTTTGGTTTTAACTGTTTTGCTGGGTGTCCAAGATCAAGTTGGTCAAAGTGACCTAGTTCCTGTCTTGTTAAAGAGTCAGCTGAGTTTCCACAGGGGCCACTCATAGAGAACTTAAGAGCAGCTTCTTAGCTCCATAGTGCCATTGGTTAGGCAGGGTCTTCTCGATGAGGTGACTTTCCTTGAAAGCATTAGGGGTGTCTCCCTTTTTCCATGATCCTCCTCTGCAGCAGATGCACTGAGTGATTTTCATCCTCTAGTCTCAACAATCTCCTTGATCAGGAGGTTGTGTGACCCAGAGTTGCAGCGCTCCTTAGAGAAGTCCTCTTATTCCCTGGGTTCAGGCTGACTTTGAGGGCAAGATACTGTTTTTTTTCTTGACCTCTCTATTTAATTGCAATTTCTAAGTTTGATCTTAATCATCCAGCAAGCCAGTCTCACCAGTCATAAAGTAAGAGTACTGAACTTTAACTTTAATGTCATAACTTTACAGTCATTTACCCTTTTATTAAAGTACTACCGCATACTATCTGTTTTGAAGGTGATGACCTATTATCACAAGTTACCTAGGTTATATGTTCTGGAAGCAGCTCCTTCCACAAAACAGTAACAGGCAACCATTTTACAAAATGAAATTAGCAAGAGTAAAAACATATTTAGCTTGTATAATAGTTATCTTGAATTTTGGCTGAGTTCTACATTATATACCCTGTTTGAGATCACAGTAATCTTTACAACAAACATCAAATTTTTGAGCACAACTTTAAATGAGTTAAAGTCTGACTTACTTTGTAGTCATTCTAACATGTAGCAGGGTGAGGCAGAGCCTTATCTCAGGTAAGTCAGGGCTCTTCACAAGTCTTAAGTAAAATGTTCTAATCCTAAAGCTAATTTTTGCCCCTTTTGCCATGACCAGCATGACCAAATTTTCAAGTTCAGTGAGGGTCAAAGGAGTATTAGAAAATAAAGATTTATAAACACAGATTTTGAAGATTAAGCTGAGATCAGATGGAGCTCTGTTCTCTGATGGAAATGCAGATCTAAATAGTTATGTTAGCAACATTTATACATGTCTTATTATTAGGTTAAAGACTATGTAAGCATTATTCTTTGTTTTCAGGAGAGTTACAGAGACTAGACCATCTACATAACTTTTTCCCACAACTGCAAAGTACAATGTTAGGAACTCCGTGTAGCTCTCAAAGAAGTGCACTGTCCAAAGTTACTGTAAGGTGGGCAGGAACTAGAGAAGGGAACTGATGAACACTGGTTATCTAGCAAAACAATTTCTTTCTGCCCAAGAGCTGTGTGCCTGAGATCAATGTAAGAGCTGATAGGACTTCTGTACAGAGCCTCCCCAGGGAGGCTACTGCCACAGCAGTTAGGCACAGGAACACTCCCAGGCACCAGGCATGCTACAGTCATGAAGTCAGGGACCCCAATCTCAGTCATTGTTGTCCCATTTTTGCTATTGTGCATTATACTCTTTCTTAAATGTCATTTTAAGAAGTTTACATATATTGATTTCTGAGTCCATATGAACATTAGTTAACACAGTCTAACATTATATCCAGAACAGGAATCAATCAAAGAAAGGCTGAGAGAGCTTTTAACTTTTCTTTTGTGTAGCAAAATGCTTTCACCTTCTACAATATGAACCTTTAAACAAATCAGGCTGTCACTAACTCTTAGATATATATTTACATTTAAATTTTTATCTCAGTGAAATAAGTAACCAATTTTACATATACCTTACTGATAATATGTCCCATAATAGAACATTAAATGATAGAAATAAATCCCCAATAAAATGTACTCTTTAATATTACCAGTACAGACAAGTTTATTCTGGAGAATAGCAGCTGACAAATTTCCTGCTTTAAAAACGTGTATACCTGGAAAATATGAATACATTTAATATACAAGGAGTGACCATTTCACAATTACCTTGACACTTTAATCTTACTAAATTCAGTTTTTAAAGAAAAATTTAGACTCTGTTACATAGTAAAATACTCTTAACAGTTGTTTATCCATAATTGTATAAACCCCAATTTTTAAGACTAATTGTTTTAAAGAATAAAACTTAATAGACACAAAGTTAAGAGTAAATTAGTGTTTCTAAGAAATCCTTATTATTTTACCATGTCATTTTACCATATAGATTAAACTTTGGCTTATATCAGAACATTAGTATTTTACCTTAGGAAAAATCTTAAATAGTTTTAGCTGTCTCACATACATACCACCAACTTAGTTATACACAGACTTGTTGAAACTTGCCCTTTACTTACACACAGACTTTCTTAGCACTTACTTAGACTCTCATGTATTCCATCACACAGGCACTTTCTTACCCAGAAACATTTTCTTTTTCCTTTTTATTAAATGTATTTCCAAACCCAGAACCTTTTATTTTCTCTTTCCTATCTGTTGACCCCTTTTTGTCCACATACTGAAACAACTCTTATGAAATTTTTGAATTTAGACAAATTACTCCGATTTAACAAGATAAAATACTTTGTGGTTTATAGTACTCTAACTGAAACACAGTGAAAGGGGAGATGGTAGCTCTAAATTCAAATCTAAGAGCTCCTTGGAGCTTTGCAGAACTGTAGGGGGAGCAGGGGGAAGTGGTAAGGGAGCAGATGGAACACTCACCCTCCGAGTTGAGGTTTTATCTGTTAGAACATAACTCTTAATAACCTTGTTTTTAGTAATGACACAAAGCAATTTTAAACCCTTTTTAATTTACCAACCTATGAAAACACCAATACTGTTTAAGTGTGTTACCCCATGTAATTTAAGGAGTTAAAAGTACTTGATGTTATTTAACAATGAGCATTTTAACTTTGCAAATTAATCAGATGTCACTAACAAACACATTTGAGTAATCCCATACATGTTAACTCTAATTCACTTATTCTGTAAAAACCAAGATATCAGACAAGTGTCCTGAACAGTATTTGCTGTCTCTTTCCTGTTGAAGAAAAGTCCTAGAAACAATTGATATTAGACATTGTTTAACATCAACATTCCATTAGTTTAACCACCTAGAGACTTGCGAGTTATTTCTAAAGATATTTTACTTTTATTGGTTTACCCAATGTAAATTGAACCCTTTTAAATCACGTGAATAAAAGTATTTGGATCCATTTTTAAATTTTAATTTTAGGAGCACTCAGTTTTGATACAGACAAAACATGACATTAGCATGACATACAAATAATACAAAATCAAAGGCCTTGTAACTTTATAGGTGAATCTCCATTGCAATGTAACAGATGTTCAAAAACTCTAGTTGAATAAAAATAGAACTGATCAAAAAAAATCATTAACCTAGGTATGCAGCATCAAAATTATGAGCTCAAAAATACAGCATTAGAGAAAAACAAAACAAAACAAGAATCCTACAGAATGAGTTAGTTCTGTGTAGCAGCCCAGGAGTTTAAAACGAACACGTTTTTTTTTTTTTTTCTTCTTTTCTTCAGGTTACCCTCCTTTCCCGCTGAGACTGAAGCAGTTTACATTCCAATGCAGGCTTCAGCAAGGCCAGGCAGGGGGGAGAGGGGATCACCTAGGACTTTTTAACCCTTTTCTTCCTGGTTGAGAAATCAGGTTAGGTTTGAATGCAGAAAATCACAAAACATTATTTCTTACTACTTTTGAGGAATGGAGCTGCTGAGCTCTCTGCCTAGGGGGATTGGAGTAAACAAATCTCTCAGGAACAAGGAGAAGGACTGTAAAGTACCCGGCAATGAGTATCCCTAAGCCTAAGATCGAATTAACAAAATGAAGAATTTAATAGAAGACAACAGTAAAGACCATATAGTACAATGCACAAACACACAGACACGTAGCACGCTAAATCAAAAATTGGCTAGCTGGTAAATTGTCAACAAAAACAAACAATTTCTGATTGTGTCAAAGAGTTGCCCAGACGCAACACAATGCCCAAATGGGACAAAGAGTTACCCAGATGCAACAAAGTCGCCCAATTGCAGCACAGAAGCTGCCCAGATGTGAGAGTCACTCAAATGCAACAGAGTCGCCCAGATGCAGCAAAGAAGCTGCCCAGAAGCAGCACAGAAGCTTTCCAGATGTGACAGAGTCACCAGATGCAACAAAGTCACCCGACAGGTCGAGAGGACGTCTCCTGAGACTCTGCTGGGGTCCTACAGCGCGTCCGCCAGGACGATACCAGCCCAGAACCAGAAACTACAGGCAATCCAGACCAGAAAACACATGGCAATGCCTTACTCACTGGCCAAAAGTGTCACTTATGACTCTATGATCAGGTGTCTGTGTGGGCTTGGGGCATCCCGGACGAGCCCCCATATGTTGTGCCCAAAGGCTCGAGACACCGCAAAGACCACCAGAGACCACGATCAATGCAAGCAACAAAGAGTCATTTATTAGCAAGTTCAAACCTGGTCCTCTGCGTCCTTAACCGGTGACGCTAAGAGAGGCCCCGAGCCCTCATTAGCAGGGTTTTTATAATGAAAGGCAAGCAGTTTTACAGTGTTCTTTTAATTGGTTAACATTTGAACAGCTAAACATTAGTCCTCCTCTGGTTGTGTCCGGCCAATCTATTTGATTCTCATTGGGTCCTGCCAGAACTGAATGGTCCTAGTGGAAGAAGGGAGGAGGGAAGGGGTGAACTATGCAGGAGATGAGTCAGGGCTAAGCCCCGCTCCCGTCCTTGACAGATGAGGTCTCCAGGCAACTGGACATTCCTTGGACAAATATCTCCTAACAACCTTGGTAAGCACAGGGGCCCAGCAGTCCTGTTTGTTTTTGAGACAGTTAGCAGCACAGATACCACCCTGCTCTCAATAGTGCCACCAGCAAACTACTTGTCTAGTGAGAAATGTGGGAACCATTCCTGAGCTGCTCTCACCCAGTATCCCTTTTCTGTCCCACAGGGACCTAAATACCCTAGCTATGCATGGCCTACCCACCTTGAGGTTGAGCATTGCTCATCTCTCACAGCCACCTGGGAGTTCACCTCTGTGCCAGGCTCTGTGCTTGGACCATTCACCTCTTATTTATTCAATATTTTTCACACTGCAAGCAGGGTCATCTTGTTTTGTCCTGAAGCCTGAGCTCTTTAAATGAAGTAAACGTTTTATACAGAGGTAATTGCAGGTGCTCACAGAGACAGAACTGGTGAAGTGAGAACCTGTGCCCTTTACCCAGTCTTCCAAGGTGACCTCATCTTGAAACCCTGTGTTTTGTCCTCATGAGGTGCTGACAGCAGCACAGTCAGGATGCAGAAGGCCTCCAGTGCTAAGATGTGTGGGCAGATGGTCAGGCCTCCTGTCTCCCTTTCTCTTCACCTCTGCCCCTCCCCAACCCTGCATATATTTCACCCCTGACAGTCTTGAGCTGTCCTCTGTGTCTTTGAGCTGGTCATCTCACCAATGTTGCTTCAGTGGACACAGGTGTTGCATTAACTTTTGGATGGTTTCAACATGAGTCTCTGGTTACCCATCCCAGCTTTTGTGTGTCAACAAGTTGTTAAGTGGTGTCCATTTGGATACCACTGCTGACTTGACCATTTTCCCACTCACCTTATTTCAGGAAACCTTAAGGGTAAGAACATTGAACACCTTTGTTGTTGCATAGTGCCCTCAAGTATTTTGATGTTTTCTATAAGGAATGTTTTTTTGTTGTTGTTGTTTTCTGTTGAGTTTTAAGAATACTTTACACACTAAGATAACAGGACTTTGTTCAAAATGTGGTTTATATTTGTTTTCTTTTTTTTTGGTGGTGGGTATTCAAGATTGAACACTGGGATGCTTTACAAATGACCAACAGCACCAGCCCTTTTTATTTTATTTTAATGTTTATTTTTAAGGTCGGGGCTCACTGTGTTGTTGAAACTGGCCTCAAATCAAGTCTGATGTAATCATCCTGTCTCAGCCTCCCAAGATTTTGTGTTTACAGGCATGTCCACTACACCCAGCTTGCATTTACATTCGGTCTGTTACTTTTACTTTACCCACTGGAGCAGGACTTTCACTGAGCAGGAACTTATCAATTTAGTAATTTTTCTTTTTCCAGATTTCACTTTACTGACAAAACTGGGAATGCTTTGCTTAATTCTAGGTTCACAGGGTTTCCACATTTTGTTTAGTTTTGTTTTCATAAATGGTATGGTTTGGATCTACAGTATCCCCCAAACCTCAGGTGTCTGTGCTGCAGTGTTCATAGGTGAAAAGACTAGATTACAGTGGCTCTAATCCCATCAGTGGGTTAGCCCACCCAATGGGTTAATAATTTGAAGGAAGCAGGCTGAGTTTCAGCTTAGTGGTAGAATATCTGCACAGCATGAGTGAGGTCTTAGATTCCATCCCCAGTATGAACAAAAACCATAAGTTAAATTAATGACTTCAGCTGACTTACTGGGAGGTGTTGGAAATGAGAAGAAAGTTGTGTTTGGCTAGGGGAATTGGATTCCAGGGTATGGCCTGGGGGACTGTAAGACCCCTCACTGTTTGTCTCTCTGTCCCTGCTTTCTGGTTGCCAAAGCTGAGCACCTTTCCTCTTTCCTGCCCATTCTCTATGAGGTTTCTGCAGCAGAGTTGGCTGACCACACTGTAACACCATGAGTCCAATAAACCCTGGCTGCTCAGAGGTCCTTGTAAGGTGTGTTGGTCAAAGTGGGGAGGGTCTGATCAACACACGGTGCATCTTGTAAGGCTGTGATTTCTCCCTCAGGTCCATGGCCCACTTTAATTTTTGCATAAGGTCGAGATATAGCACATTTACTATTTCCAGTGGATGTAACCTGCTGTCCCTGCACCATCGTGGACCAAGTTGCCCATATTTCACTGAATTTCTCCCTTGTCTTTGTGCAAAGTCAGTCGGCCCATTTCTCTGGTCTCCTCCTGGGGCTCTGTTCCAGTCTTCTGATCCTGTGTCTCTCCCTCTGTCCGTCCTCACCATTGGTCTTTCTGACTGTGGTCGTGGAACAAGTCTGGAAGTCTGGTGGATAAGCTCCTCCAGCTCATTCTTGGTTTCAAACTCTTTCAGTTGTTGCCATTCCTCTGCCTTTCAATAAAGATTGACAGTGAACTTGTCTGCATCTAAGAAAGTCTTGAAGTGATATTGACAAACATTTCCTTGTTCTGAGTTTCCTGCTCCTAAGTTTTTTCTTACATCAGATGGTGCTGTGGCTTGTGCCTTGTTCATCAAATAAGTAAAGAGACTTGAGGAGAAAAGAGCCTTTCGTATGAACAAACAATTGTGTTTACTGGGTGTGTTCTTCCTGTCCCTTGGCCCCTTCTCTCTGTCCCTTGGACAGAGAGTTCCTCTCTGTCGTGGTGGCTAATCCTCTGTTTGTCCTCACTGGAGAAGGTTTCTCATACCTCTTCTATATGAAGGGTGTTTTCATTGGATGGAAGACTTTGAGAACTCTTATCTTTTTCAACCTGAAATATTTGTTCCACTTTCCCATGGCCTTCAAGTTTGTGATGAAAACCTCAATGGCCATCAAAAGACAGGTAGTGTAGAAAACTCTAAGGTTTTGCTGTGAAGAGGAATAGAGAAACTTGTCCATAGCTAGAGAGAACCCTTTAATCAAGTCAAGCTGTTTTTTTTTTTTTTTCTATGATAGTGGTTTGGTGCCATGAGCAGCCTGCAGGTTCCACACTCCCCAGTATTATCTCATGACCTGTGAGAAACTTTGAAACACCTGGCATGGTAGACATACCAGTCATCCCAGCAGTTCAGAAGGCCAAGACTGAAGGAACACAAACTCCAGCCCAGCCTGTGCAACTTAGGGAAACCCTGTCTGAAAATAAATTTTAGGACAAATACCTGTGAAATAACAAGTTAATTTCTTACATTTTCTATTCTTTCTTGGTGGGATTCAGGCCTGGAGGAAATGCTGGTTCATCCTGCGGAGCAACCAGTGCAGTGGTGACCCAGGTGTTCTGGAATATTACAAGCACAACCAGTACAAAAAGCTCTTGCGGATCATCAGCCTGGATCTCTGTGAGCAGGTGCAAGCAAACGTGACCGTTCACAAGAAGGGGCTGGCATGTGACTTCGTGTTCAACATCAAGACCAACAAGCGCACTTTTTACCTGGTGACAGAGACAAAGAAGGATGTGTATAAGTGGGTGCAGAGCATCTGCCAGATCTGCACTTCCAGCAGGAGGTGGAGAGCACAGGTACATAGACACCAACATTCTCTGGAGGCTGTTATGACCTCAGGTCACTTTTGTAGGTAAATCGGGTACCAGCCATGGCCAAATGTCATGAGGACTCCTGGCCCTCCCTTTTCTCAAGTGGGAAACCATGAAAATGAGGGTCATGATGAAGCAAAATGTACACTGTGACCTGTCCTCAGGCCCCCTCAACCCACCCCCATCTACCAGTGTGCCACCCTATCCCTCCCTCAGCTCACACATTATGACTGTCTGCCATTCCAAGGGGAGACCTCCTGGGTCCTCCTCCATCCAGCCTCTGCAGTTAGGCTTGGCCCTCAGTCCTCTACGATCATTTTAATGAATAATCCAGGGATCCTCCACATTCACCTGGGAAAAGAAATATCAGGGGGGATGCTAACTGACTGTTTTTTTATTACTATTTTATTTGTTCTAATTAGTTGTACATGACAGCAGAATGCATTTATACATTTTATTAAATCTTACATAAGTTTAATCTCATTTTTCTGGTTGTACCTATTGTAGGATCACATTGATCATGCAGTCATATATGCACATGAAGTAATAATGTGTTTCACTCTACTATCCTTCCTACACCATAGCCTTTCCCCTCTTCAATCCTCTCTACCTAATTTAAAGTAACTCTATTCTTCCCTAGTACCCCACTACCTTATTGTGAATTAACATCTGCATATCAGAGAATCATTCAAGTTTTGATTTTGGATTTGGCTTAGTTTGCCTAGCATTATATTCTCCAACTCCATCCATGTGCTGGCAAATGCCATAATTTCATTCTTCTTTAAAGCTGAGTAATAATCCATTGTTTTGGTATGTGTGTGTGTGTATCACATTTTCTTTATCCATTCATCTGTTTAAGGGCACCTAGATTGCTTCCATAGTTTAACTATTGTGAGTTGAACTGCTATAAATTCTGATGTGGCTGCATCACTGCAGTATGCTGATTTTAAGTCCTTCAGGTATAAACTGAGGCATGGGGAATTGTGTCAAGTGGTCATTGCATTCCAAGTTTTCTGAGGAATCTCCAAACTGGCTTCCATAATGGTTGTAACATTTTTTATTCCCACCAGCAATGGATGAGTGTACCTTTTTTCCCACATCCTCGCCAACATATATTGTTGCTTGTATTCTTGATAATTGCCATTCTGATTGTAGTGAGGTGAAATCTTAGAGCGATTTTGTTTGGTAATTCTCTAAACATTAGAGATGTTGAACTTTTTTTTCATATATTTGTTGACCATTCATACTTATTCTTCTTCAAATTAGTCAGTTTCTTAGTCCATTTATTTATTAGGTTTTTTTTGTTGTTGTTCTTGGGTTTTTTTTTGTGGTGTTTTTTTGAGTTCTTTATATATTCTAGAGATGAATGTTTTATCTGAGGTGCATGTGGTAAAGATTTTCTTCCAATCTGTATGTTCTCTCTTCACAGTATTGTTTCTTTTGCTGAGAAGGGGCTTCTAGTGTGTATCCATTCCATTTGTTGGTCCTCAGTTTAACTTCTTGTGCTTTAGGGGTCTTGTTAAGGAAGTCAGGTCCTAAGCCCACATGATGAACATTTGGGCCTACTTTTTCTTCTACTGGGTACAGGGTCTCTGTTCTAATGCCCAAGTCTGTGATTCAGTTTGAGTGTCTTTTTGTGCAGGGTGAGAGATAAAGGATTAATTCCATTGTTACATGTGGCTTTCCATTTTTCCCAGAAGCATGTTGAATAGGCAATCATTTCTCTGGTAAATGTTTTGGTGCCTTTGTCTAGTACATTTTTGTGGGTTTGTCTCTGTGTCTTCTTTTCTGTACCACTGGTCTACATGTCTGTTTTGGTGTAAATACCATGCTGTTTGTATTACTATAGCTCTGTAGAATAGTTTGAAGTCTTGTATTGTGGTGCCTTCCTCTGTACTTTTCTTGCTAAGGATTACTTTGGCTATTATGGTTTTCTCATTTTTTTCAAAATGAAGTTAAACCTTTTTCTCTTACCCTACTTTTGGGATTTGATGACAGTTTCCTTTTTGGTGTAGCCAGCCAATCTGGACTTAGTGATGACATTTGTATAGCTGTGTGAGTGTAAAAAAACCAACAGAAATTTACATTTTGAAATGGTAGCATTTATGGAATGTGAATTATTTATCAATTTTTTTAAAAAAAGAAGTTCCTCTTGTGATGGGTGACCAACCAGGTTCAGGTCTCCTGGACTTGGGAACAGCTGTGTAGTTTGTGCCCTGGACTGTCCACTGGCACAGAAGGGCTGTGTTCCCAACAGCCCTTGCTGCTGTGGTCCTGAAGTTCTGTAACTTTTTAAAAGAGGGTAGTGGATTTTGATGTTAGACCAGGCACTAGAATGTTTGTAGCCAGGTGGACCTTGTCTGAAGTACTGTTGTGGAACTCTGATTTTTGCATTCCTGGGGGAAGGATAATGAGCCCATTTCCTCTCATATTGTGCGAAGAGTAACTCAGCTTTTTAAAGAGAGTTTTAACTTGCCTTGTGTGCTCTCTCTTGTGGGAAGCACCTTTGTTCTCCATGCATGTCTTCCACCCTGTTTTAACTGATGATGGTGCAGATCTGAGCAACTGATGCCAGGGTCTATTTATGTGGGAGTAGCATGGTGTATGGAGGTGTGTCAATCAGGCAGTCTTTGGGATTTTGTCACCAGTCCAGGAATGCTGACTTGGGCACCAAGGGCTAAGTGTGGGGAGGTTTTGAATTATAAGGAAGATTGTTACCGGAACTGTCAAGGAGTTGGTCAGTTTCTTTGTCTTCTAAAGAATGTGTTCCCTTGGGTCCTTGACATCTTGTCCATGAGGAATGTTCTCTTAGCTGTTTGGAGGTTCAGTTTCTAGATGGAGGACATTAGTTGCTTGTGAGAATTTCAGTACTGTGAGGTCTTTCTGAGGAGGGAAAGAGGCTTGCCTTCCTTCTCAGAGAAGAATCTAGTGTGTTTCAAGTTAGCAGCTTTCATACAAATTGCTGAGTGGCTGTAAAACCATCCACAGGAGATCAGAGCACATGGGTAATGTTGTGGTTCAGTGGTATAGCACTTGTCTGGCATGTGTGAGGCCCTGGTTCAATCCTCAGCACTGCATATAAAGAAAAATAAAATAAATAAAGGTCCATTGACAATTGAGAAAATAGATTTCTTTACAGAGTCAGAGATCAATCATCAGTCAGGGTTCCCAGTAGAGCTGGGAAGTGTGAAGGAGCAAGGAATCAGCATTTGACAACTCTTCATGGAAGAGCCTGTTGCAGTAATGGCTCTGTGAATTGTTGGTTTTTCTTGTAAGGAAACAGCACTTCTCACCTGCCTAACACTGACACTTTGCAGAATTGAAGATCTCTCTGTTGACCTGGGCTGTGTTTGCATAGGCACTCAGTTTTCATTGCCTAAAACTCCTTCAAGGCAATGCCTTTCTGTTGCCAAGCCTGTTGAGAGCATTTTCATACCTTAGCTCAAAATCCAGCCCTTTCACAGGAGAGGAGATACCTGCACTCACACCAGCCCTCCATAGCCACAGAAAGATGTGACAGCAGCTCTGTTTGAGCTTCTGCCCTGAAAGCAGAAACATAGTATAAATGCAAATAGTAAGTGACAACAACTCTCAGAGCTAGCCAACACTGACCCCAGGTCACACAGGTGGGTGACAGCAGGATTCTGTCTCACCAGGTCTGATTTTTGTGTGATGCCTGGCCTCTTTGTCCCTGACCATTGCTACAACCAGTCCTGGGTGCCTCTGCCCCTTTGGACTGGATGCTCCCCCTGACCACTTCCACTAGGTCCTGCCCTGGACTTGCTCACTCCTCACTGACCCATGTTGCTCAGTGTTCTGGGGTGAACCTGCCCAAATCAACATCACTTCCCACATGATGTGATGCATGTCTTTGTCAGAGATTCTGATTCCTTCTGTAAACTGGATGAATTGCTTTCTGCTTTCACCCAGTGCTGCATGGGTGCATCATGGAGACTTATCAGAGCTGAAGTTGGTATTCCTGAAAGATGATTCAGTGGATGGAGGGACACTGCCTCTCTCAGTCCCATGAGACACATCCTGCAGGACTCCCAGCAGGCATGCCCTCTTACCTTTACCTTGTTAAGGGATGCACAGGGATCCATCACAATATGTGTGTCTTGTTTCAACTGAAAGTAGTTTTGTGGCAGACAGTTTTTTTTCTTTGAAAAAATTTTGTATTTTCTATTTAGATGGACTCTAGGTTTTACCCAGGCTGGCCTGAACATCTGGGATCCAGCCCTCTTCCTACCTCAGTCCCTTGAGTGCTGAGACAAGATGTGCCTCCACACCCAGCTGTCTCTCTTTTTAGCCCTCTGTTCACCCCTGGATTTTTATTTCCTTTTCCAACATTCAATTCCTCACATAATCCACAAAAGCATACCCAGGATAAAACCTTCAGGATCAGTAGAAGACTGAAAGGGACACAATTTGAATATTGACTTCAGGCTTCATGAAATAACTTCCTGACAGACAGCTCTTCCCTAAGGGTACCCAGCGGTGATGTTAACAAAGGGGAAGCAGTTCCCAGAAGAGGTATGATAATTCTGTATCACTTATGGAATTTGTTTCTGGGATTGCTTTTGGAGGGTGCTTTGCTGTCCCTGGAGTATTTCTGGTGCAGGCAGGAGGAACCCAGGTCACACAGACAGGAGGGCACCTACTCCATGCTATGGCCTGGCTGATGAGGCCTATTCAGCAAATCTGGCATTAGGACCAGGGTCCACCTGGCTCAAGACCTGACCTCACACCTCAAGAGTCAGATGTCCTGGGGATACTCCAGAGCAGTAAGAAATAGATGACAAGAGAACCACTCTGGTTGCAGGCAGAAAAGACAGCAGGGATGTTCAAGGTGGGAAGCTGCCACTGGGTTTCACAACAATGCTTAATATGGCCTTCCTCTGATGATCCACTTCAGGATGAGACCACTTTCCCACCTTTCCTTATGATTTATCCACAGGCTCCCTGAGAACTATTTCCACAGCCTGCTCCTCCCTAGCCAAGTTGACACTCTCATGGCAGCAGCACCTCCAAGAACAAAGATGCTCTACCTTGCCACACCACAGCCTGCACTGCTGACAGGAAAACCCCCTGAGTGGGAAGAAGCACAGCCCACCTGGTCCTCCAGATCACCACAGCACCTCCATCCATGCCTCCACTTGGACAAGAGCAAGAGCCATGGAGCAGAGAGTGCGAGGTAGGGATGATCATCACCCCATGACCACAGCAGCCAGGGTTCCTGTGCCCCTGCTTGGAGTTGAAAGATGTGTCAAGCCTGGTCCAGTAACCACACCAGGCCAAGGACTCCTGTGCCCCTGTTCTAGACCTTTTGAGAAAAACAAGGTCTTGTGACTACACCAGAACAGGAGCTCCTTTGGGGTACAGGCATTTTTCCAAGTCCACTCGAAGCCAGGGGCTCCTGTGACCCAGTTTTAGAGCTGTAAGTTAAGACAAGCTTGCTCCAGTGGCCATACCAGCCCAGGGGCTCCTGTGCTCCTGTCTTTTTAGTTGTAAAGATAGGCGTGAGGACCTCTCTTCAGGTAAGCACACAAGGGAAGGTGAT
The DNA here is from genome assembly GCA_020740815.1 of Sciurus niger. Lineage (NCBI taxonomy): Eukaryota > Metazoa > Chordata > Mammalia > Rodentia > Sciuridae > Sciurus > Sciurus niger. Next base: position 25,053 of record JAHUXG010018524.1, read on the forward strand.
CTAATGTAACCCTCACAGTCCTTAGCAGTAGCTAGTGATGATTGGGTTCCAGAATAACTTCCCATTTTCAAGAATCAAAAAAAGGCACTAGCCCTGGAGGTTCAGAACTGACTGGCCCTGTGCCGTGGAACAAGGCTTCCCTTGCTTCTGCTCCAGAGCTGTAATATTCCTTGTACTGACAGCTGTCCACATGGTGTTCAGATAGGTCTTGGTTAAAATCAAATAATATTTTAAATCCAGGTTCTCTCCAGGCATAATAGCATGTGTCTCACTTCCCAAAGGATTAGGAGGCTGAAGTAGGAGGATGGCAAGTTTGAAGTCAGCCTCAGCAACTTAGTAAGGTCTTAAGCAATGTAGTGAGACAGTGTCTCAAAATAAAACATAAACAGAGGGTTGGGAAGTGTAGCTCTGTGATTATGCATCACTGGGGGCAATCCATGGTACTAACAAATAAAATACCATAACATAAAATGATATACCATAAAATAAAATAAAATCCAGAGCCTCAGCCACACTTGAATCACTCAGTGCCACATGAGGCTCGTCCAATCTTTAGAGACCCTCTGGTGCAGGGACTCATCCTGGAGCAGGCACCTGTTCTCCAGTCCCACCTTCCCCTCACAGGACTGTGCCTGTAGCCTGCATACATGTACACTGACTTCTATTCCCATTGTTTGGGCAATCAGTAGCATGGAGCTCTTGGCTCTTTCCAGGCTGGTTCCACTATGTTCCCAGGGCCAGCAGATCACATGTCAGGCTTCTTACTAGTTAAGATATAAACACTTAATCATGTTACAAAGAGTATTGAAAATAGAGGTGGCTCTCTTCATGATGTATACAGGAATGTTTTCATACTCAATCTCATTTTAGCCAGTCAAACCCTGGGTCATGTTCTCATGTTACAGATAGCAGTGGCAAGGGTGGGACAGGCTCTGATGCAACTTGGCCTCAGTTTGGGTTTGCTGGCTTTCACAGCAAGGGCTGCAGCTCATATTTGGTCTCATTTTACTAATTTCTTTCTTTCTTTTTTTTTTTTTTTTTTTTTTTTTTTTTTTTTTTTTTTTTTTACTGAGGATTGAACCCAGGGCCTGTGCTTATGAGGCAAGCACTCTACTAGCTGAGCTATCTCCCGAGCCTCTACTAATTTCTTTTAAGACATGGGCTCACTGTTGCCAAGGCTGGCCTGGGCTTTGCAGTGCTCTGTCTCAGCCTCTTGAGTAAGTGGATTACAAGCACATACCCCTGAGTCTGGTTCAGACTCTGTCTCTCAAGGCTGCCTGATTCCCTGGAAAAGCTGGGCACTTTCCTCATGAGGGTGCACACACATCATCCTCTATCACTTGCAGGGACAGGAACGTCCAGGAACAGAGGCCAGAAAGTCAGGTCCCCTGGGTTAGGCAGTTGCAGGACTGAAGGCAACTCCCTGGTCCTGTGCAGGGAGTCAATAGGTCTTCTGGTCAGTCACAGTGGGGTCCAGATTTAGGTTCTGCCACTGCCTTCCATCTTGTTCACTTTGTTAACTCCTTGACCTCCTGTCTACTCATTTTCAGAATGGGAACAGCTAATGCAAGGCTTGCCATGAGCATCAGTAGTTTGGGACAGATCAGTTCTGTTTCCTGCTGTTCTCTTCAGGCTGTATCCCCTCCCACTAGAGAATGTCAGGTTTTAAAATCACATTTCTCTACAAGGTACTCAACATTTGTGCCTCAAAACTAATGTGCGCATGATGCTCCTGAGGCTCTTGTGGGGTGCTTCTTCTGACAGAGGCAGCTGGGGATTCTGAGATCCCACCTTCCCTAGGAGCTGCAGATACCACTCTTCAGCTTGTTGCAGATCATACCTAGCATAGAAGACCTAATACAGTGTTAGCACCGCACCACCTCACTAATTGGACTCTGCTCATGAGTCACAGGAGTCATAGAAGGGACAAGCCAGTGACCCTTCAGGACCCACTACATTTGCTTCCTCTATAAATCTCTTCATATTCCCAGCTGGAATTCACTTCCTCTCTGGATTACCCTAGCTAGGTTTGAGAAGCTATTGATCAAAACTAAGGTCTTGTGCATGCTATGCAAGCACTCTACTGCTGAATCACACCCAAGCCCTTTTTTTGTTTTAGTAGGAGAGGGGGTCTCACTAAGTAGCTGAAGCTGGCCTTGAACGTGAGATCCTCCTCCCCAATCCCCTTCAGTAACTAACTGAAGATAATGTTGTGGCCATCACTCTAACTAGTTTCTATGATCCCTCAGAGAAATAGAAACTTTCTGCCTGGTATTATGGGTTTTAAGTTAATGTTACTGCTCTGGGAAGACAGTATCCAGGACACATGAGAGATTAATGACAGACAGGTGGACAGACCATGTCCTACAGAGAGTGTAGCAGAGGACATGGAGCCACCTACAGCTAGGAAACATTGTAGGTCCATGTTCTCAGTCGTAGAGCATTGACAGATACACCAGTGAGCTAGGAGATGAAAAGGTAGTCTGCAAGGCTGTAAAATTAAGAAAATATGGGTGGTTGGGAAGGTAGCACGGCTTTGAAAACTGCATATTCAGTGGAGACACAAGGAAGGCAGAGTGAGAAAAAGCAAGATGATGGAAAGCAGACTATCTGAGGCAGGGCAGCAGTTCATCCTGCTTCAGAACTCAGTAAGGAAACTTCCCTGATGGCAGGGGCAGATTCCACGTGTTGAGAAACAGGCACATGTGAGAGAGTCATTAAATGCAGTCACCTCTACTTCATAAGTAAAACATCACATCCTGAGGAACATACTTTGGGTGATGAGCTGTGCATCACAGGGGGAGGCCCATGAGGAGTGCAGGGTGACCACAACCCATCTATGTGTGTAGGAACAGCAGGAGGCTTGTCTCTACCTGTCCCACAGGTGCTTCTGTTGTGCTGCCCTGGGGTCTGTGCCCTGGTGCTGCCTCCCTTAGACTCATGCATGAGCATACAGAGTCTTGTTCTTGATGTGGTTGTTTTTTCTCTGATTTAGCTAAGAGCTGGAGAGTCCCCAGGTTCAGTAAGCAAACCACAAAGAAAAGTCTGTGACACAGATTAACTGCTAGACACAGGGGAGACATGAACAGGACACTTTCATGCAGAAACAAAACTGTCCATTCTCCAAAGGATTGTGAAAACCCAGAGTCCACACACCATGCCAGCCACCACATTCAGGAGACAATTCAGACTTTCTCAACATACAGAGATCCAGAGTCTTAAGGAAGGAACAGAGGCCAGCCTGAACACAACCCACACTCCGAATTTATCAGATACTGATTCTAAAGCCTTGTATAACAGCACTCCACATCAGAACGGAAAACACTCATGAAATTATTGCAAAGGTGGAAAAACCCTCTGAAATCTGTTTGTGAAGACCCTTCATAAATGTGAAAAAAAGACATTGTCTTGAAAAAGAAGAGGAGAGTTTCCAGGCATATTCCCTGAGAGCATGTCCAGGGTGTTCTTCAGGCAGAAGCAGGGGACCAGAAGGAATGATTGCCCCAGAAGTGTGCTTGTCACTAGATTGAGAGCTCCTGGCTCCCCCAGGTCATGCAGCAGATATGCTTTATTGTTCTGCATATAGGAAACCTGTAAAAATGAGCAACATACACATTGTTTATGGTCACTTCAAAATAAATGCTGCAGTCCTAGGATTTTCTTCTTTTGATAAAAGTAAGAGGTGAATTGGAGCATTTGAAAATATCCATGTATATTTTCATCTATCTAGAAAGTACAGATAAAAGGTGTCTACTTCTAGAGTCTGACTGTAATGCACCTGTATCATTTTCATTGAAATATTCACAAGATTGAAAATCCTTGTTTTACTGGATTAAAACATGTATGAAAAGAAAAAGTTAAAAATTTTCTAGTGAGTCTTCCCTTGGTTTCCTTTCTCCTTGTCTGCTTCACCTTCCCCTGCCAGTGAAGGCCCCTGTGACATATTGCCCAATTATCTCAGGTATCTTTATGTCACCTTAATTGTTTTAGTACTGGGAATTGGGTGCAAGGGTGCTCTAACACTGAGCACCCCAATGCTTCTTGTTTTAGTGATTATTATTTGTTCTTATTAGAATAGAGTGCATTTTAACACACTATACATATGGGGAGTAGAACATCTCATTCTTGTGGTTGTACATGACATAGAATTACATTAGTCATGTAATCATGTATGCAAATAGAACAGCCCTTCTTTTTAAATTTTGACAAAGAGTATCTAAGTTGCAGGGCTGGCCATGAGCTTGCAATCCCCCTGTCTCAGCCTCCTGAATCACTGGGATTACAGGTATTGCCACCATGCCCAGTTTTGGGATCACAGAAATTTTCAAATTTAAATTTTCAATTTTCAATTTTCAAATTTAAAAACCATGGTTTTCTTTCAGCATGTAAAGGTGGCATTCTATAGCCTCCTGACCTCAGTCGATTCTGATAGGCCATCAGTTTATTTTTCTTCTTCTTCTCCCTTCTCCTGAATACCTTCTACTTCTTCATAAAAAATAATCTATGAAGGACATGACATAAAGTTTACCATCATAACCACCCACAGCTGTTGATGTGGTACCTGGAAAAGTTGGAATGCAAAGGCCTAGGGTGGCCATTGAACCCTGGAAATGGACATGGAGTTCCCAACCATCAGGATCATGTTGACAGAAGATGGAGCTGGCCTGCACACCTGCCTGTCTTCCTTCTAGCAAGCTGCTGGCTTTTTGTTCATATGAGCTCCTAAGGTCTGAGGAACTTCCACAAGGCAGATGTCCCATGGGTGGGTCTGAGCCTCATGGCGCTCTAGTAACAGCTGACTACTTCTTATGCATCTGAGATTTCCTCAAATGCATCAAGACCCTGAGGCCTCCAGAAGCTGAGAGTTGCTGCTGTGAATATTGACTCTTTCCTCCCAAATACAGTCCTATAGAGAATCCTAACATAAAGAATGAAAAATCAGACCTGGATCTTCAAATCTCACCCTTGAGTTCCCCAGAACACCAACACAGAACAGAATCCCTTGTGAAGCATAAGATGTCATGCTGGGGAGCCAGGTGAACCTTATAGAGACCTAGTGGTCCTGTCCAGGAGAGGGCACTGGAGAGGAACCTGACACAGACCTGCCTCTTGGTTCCTTTTTACCATGTGACTGACTTTAAAAAATAATGATGAATACCTTTTCTATCCTGAATACTGTTCCAAAATGGGAATCCTGTTATAGAATTTTCCATTTTACACAGAGTTATTTTCTGCTCTGAATGCCTCTTGATAGGGTGTAACAAATGGTAGAAAATAGATCTGTGACTTGGTTCAGATGTCTCCTCCTAGCATATAAAACCCTAGCCCATGAGCTGACTCCTGTCAACACTTAGAGGTGGCAGGGCTTGCTAGCTTCTCTCTGACACCACCCAGGCTGCTGTCAAATTCACCATATTGCTTTCCAATGTGTTTCCTCTTGGGGCCTTGGAATGAGAGCAAGCAGACAGTGTGAGTGTGCAGGAAAGTCTGACCCCAATGAGCAAGCAGGCATGGTGGAGCAGAGGGCAACCTGCAGGGGTGCAGGGAAATCTGACTCACATAGACCATACAGGCCATTTGAGGGGCATGGAGAATCCTGCTGAGGTGCAGGGAAGAGTGACTCATGGTGAGAAGAAGGCAGTGAGCGGGGTTGGGCAAAAAAGCTAGGGTGCACGAAGATGGACACTGCTGAGCAAGCAGGCAGTGTGAGGGATGTTGGAAAAATTGGGGGGATGTAGAGAATGTGGATACACAGTGAGGAAGCAGGCAGTGTAAGAGGCATGCAGACACCTGCTGGGGTGCGAAGATGACTGACCCAGCTAAGCAAAGGCATATGGGTTGGTGGGGACTGAGGCAAACACTGGATAAGTATACACCTGGCAGATGCACTGGAGTCCAGTTCAGGAGAAACGCCCAGCATTTTTTAAAAAATATTTTTTAGTCATAGATGGATGTAGTACATTTATTTTATTTGTTTATTTTATGTGGTGCTGAGAATCAAACACTCTGCCTCACATGTACTAGGTGATCACTGTACTACTGAGTCACTACCCCAGCCTACATCCAGCATGTTTTTAATTATGTGTTTGCAATTGCATCCCTGGTTGAGAGAAAGTCACAGCTGAAAAATGCAGGTCCCAGGTAGACTTCAGAGATGCCAAGACTCAGCTTCTTCCACCCCAGCTGTGCATGGGCCTCTGCAACCCCAGCTTTCTTCCTAGGTTCAGTCCCGGCCTTCTCTTCTTTCTCTTTCAGGAGTGACAATGTCTCTCAAGCCTGTAGGAACTCATTCCTTGTGAAGAGTGACATTGCCACCCAGAATGTTGCCCAGGGTGGTGGACCCTGTGTCCCTGGGATCCATGGTCAAGCCCAAGGCCTTTGTATCCCATCCAAGTCACACTGGCACAGTCTAAGATTTGGACATCACTGCTGCAGCTTCCCACAGCATGTGGCCTCCAGGAGCCACACCACAGGAAGCCCCACAGGCAGGAAGGATCCATACATCTTCATGGCACCCATAAAAACACCACTCTCAGCCTTCCAGATCGCTACAATATCTATTATGGATAAAAGCCACAGCAGTGTGGCAGTAGCTGCTACAGGGAACAAAGCCATGTCCACCCCGTCTCATTCCCACAAGCCAAGCCAGGTAGAAACACCTCAACAGAGCTGCACGTCCAAGGACTCTGTGGCCAGGAAGAAGGATACATCAGTCTCTTTTGCTGCCACCATGCCCTGCTGCAGAGTCTACCATGCAGTGGACAGCAGCCACCATCACCAAGGTCAGTATCAAGCCCAGCTCAGACCATGGGAGAGGGAGGTAATACAGAGTCCTCACAGTTTGCTGACCCTCATCACCGAGGCTCAAGAAAGACTTTCAACACCTTTGGTCACTGACATTTGGGATGCAGGCCTCCTCTGCCATCCCAGCTTGTTCTTGGAGAAGTCCCTGCTCACTGAGGGAGTACCAACCTTCTGGTTAACCACAGTACAGTATGTTACAAACTTCACTGTGCCTAAAATCATAGCATATTATTCAGTTAAAAATCAAATCAAGAATTAAAATGAAATATACCTCAGTTCAAATTGCAGCCAAAACTAGAGGTGCTAACAGACTATTAAAATATAAGAGCATAACCATATTTTCTAAACTGCACTTGCATTTATGTGGTTGAAGTCTGAAAGTCCATTAGAAGTCCTTCCTTCTGCTGTCAGTAGTTTTCCCTGAGTGCACTCCAGCTCTGTGGGCACCTCATCTGCTTGATGCAGGAACAGTCTGCATTGGCATTGCTCCCCAGAACCTGCACAGCCTTCTTTCATACATCCTGGTCTTTAGGAAGTTGAGTAGGACACGGAGCTGCATATCCCTATCATGTGATGCCTGAGGTTAGAAGATATACTCAGCATCATCAGTGGCAGGAATGACTCAGTCACAGGGTTCAGGCATCTGGATTGGTGCTCTATGCTCATCACCCTGGCCTGGAACTGAGACAGAATTGCTTGAAATCATGCTCCTGCCCTCTGGAGCTCACCTCCATTTGGGAATATAAAAAACACATATAAAAACCATTGCCTATATGTTCATTGTGGCTTGTGGGGGCTGCACAGGCTTGAAACTGGTATTGTCCACTGTGCTGGTCAGGTTGGGTGAGCAGGAGGGTAAAGTGAAAGGGAAGGTGAATGAGAGATGGTAGAAGTCATGATGACATCTAGGGCAATGCCTGTGCTTAGGGGGGTTTCTAAGCTCTCAGGGTAGAGGTAGATGTGTCAGAAGGAACCCTGTACTGGAGTATCAGGGTTTGTGTCCTCTGGAGGACTAGTACAACCCAGAGTGACTGTGGAGTGCATGAGGAATGCCCAAGCAGGACCAATTTAGGCCATGTGGGCTTGACATCCTTTGTCACAGCTTCCTTCCCTGAGGCTTGCAAGAACTACCTGTGGGGCACAAAGAGTGCAGAACTTTCTGCTGACTCCAGGGCCCATGGAGACAACTTTCACCAGGTGAGTGGGTTTCGAGTGGCTCTGCAGACACTTTGGACAGGTGCACAGCATCACCCCATGAACTGTCAGCACATCCCCAGTGATAGCAGCTACCTGGAAGGATTTAGCCTGAGCTCTTACCTCAGTTTAGGGACTTGTGTCACTGCAGAGTCCTTAGTCTGGAAGAAAGAAATGTGGTAAGTTGGACTTGGGCACAGGATCCTTGAATCAGCTGGTGGGAAGAGCAGGAAAGGTTGGGTGGTGGTCTTCCTTCCAGCAGCCTCACCTACAGAGTATCTCCTAGCACAGAAATGGTGTACCAGGTGCTGAATCATGTACAAAAGGATAGGCACTCAAATGCAAGAGCCCAGACTGTGGGGAAGGCTCTTGGAACTGCCAAGGTGTCTGCAATCAGATTGGTGTCTGAGGACCGTGAAATGCAGCTGAGAACTATCTCAGCTGTGTGCCTAGCAGTGGGCCCAGGACTGAACAGGCAGCTGAGCTGTTCACCTCCACTGCAGCTTGTAACCCATGCTGAAAACTTCTGAGCATGTGCCATGGCCCTAGGTCCATGTTCCTGGTCCAGGACTGCCCATAAGATATGTCTCCTGATCAGCTCTGATAAGGTGAACTGGCATGGTGAGGCTGGAGGCACAACCAGCCCATGCAGTCTGCAGTCAGGGCTGTCTCTGCTCATCAGACCTCTGGAGTGAGCCCACCCAGAGACCAGGAGTGTTTTAAAAAAGACTTTTCCCAGATGATGGTGGATCCGAAGAAAGCAGGATGAAGCCCACATACATCCTCTCTTTCCATTCAGACATCTTCCTGCTTCGTGTTTGCAGGCTCCACAGTCAAATTGTGCTCAACACAGTGGTACCTAACTTGACTTGAATTTAGATCTTCACACCCTTCCTGTTTCTTCTGGTTGGTGTTGGCTGTTTCTTTCATTGTCCTATCTTTAGGCAGAAGAAAGAGATACTAGCCATGTGAATGAAGCTGGCTTTGGAGATGACTATGTGCCCATGAGCACACTTCCCTCCATCCTGCTGGGCATGGAGAGTGTAGGTGGGAATTCCCAGAATAGCCATAACCCCAGGAGCCCAGGGAGCCCTCACTTAGACCCTCCTAGCTGCTCACCTGCAACCCACCCTTCACATGAAGACCTTGTCAGAGGAAGTGAGATCCAGCCTCCTGCTGTAGACTGTAGCCTCAAGCCAGGCTGTAAATGTAAGTACACTCCATGTCCCACATCTGGACAATAGTTAGGCTCTGTTTGCTTTCTCAGGTATCAGATGGATCCTGAACTTGGGGTTAAGTCATTGGGTAAATCATTGAAGCTCAATTTTATTTCTTATCTGTGAAAGGGGAAGTAGCTCCCCCTAGGTTATGGGAGGAGAGTCCCCAGGATAGGAACTGAGCACTGCAGGTGTTCAGTACAGTCAATTATGGTCCCACATGGACCAAGAGGAAGGGATCCGAGGCCCAGGTCTACACTGCCTGACTGGAGGCCAAGGCCCAGTGATAGGGCTGCAGGGGAGGAACAGAAGCAAGAGCACCAGCAGGCTAATGGGTTGGCTAACAGGGATGCAGTTCCAGTGCTTGGAGCTCAAGCTGCAGGGCTTGTGTAGCCACACTCCTCCACAGTGTCCTGCAGGTCTGCACAGGGTCAGTGAGGAATGGTACCAGTGACCCAACTCCAATTCAGATGCAGCCTCCTGATGTATATTATAAAATCATAAGCCTGGGTAGAAAAACCTATGGCTAGACCATTTGTACCATTTTGGATGCTAGACATGTGATTACCATAGATAAAGTAGGAAAACATAGATTTGGGAACATGAAGAACAATGTGAGGCTGTGCCTCAGTTTGCCCATGTGAAACTGGAGTGCATGAATTTCCTCCATGAACATGCTGTGTGTCTACACTTGTGTTTTGTTGCTTTTCTGGTCACTGAGTTCTTGTTCCTGTTCCAGCAAAGCCAGTAGCCCCGGATTCATGGGCAGTGTCCTTGGCCAGCCATCTTTCCAGTCACCCAGGTCCATGTGAGCATCTGATTTGAAGGTTTGGGAGAAAGTGAGATGAATGAAATGTTTTTGACCTGAGGGTCAGGAGTCGTGGACATGAACCACTGCTGCTATTGACTCATAGGTCTCCTGAGGCTGGGTACCTTGGTTCATGAAGGGGGACAGTTGTATTCCAGTCAGATCTTACTTTGGGGATGGCATGAAGTTCAGACCAGTTGGAAGTCAGAGCATGCACCTGAGACTCTTCCTCATCCTTCCACAGCATCTGCACTGAGGTCTTCAGCTCCTCTCAGGACCTGTGTGCCCCCACACAGGGCACCACCAGCCTGCACCTGGGACCCAGTGAGGGAATGCTTGTCTTTGCCATGAGTTCCCCAGGGCCCATTCCCTGCTTCTTGTGACTCTGCTCACTTGCGTTAGCCCAGATCCCTAAGGCCTTGGGGTACAGTCTGGTTGAAAGTCCTTCATGAGCACAGGGCCCCATCATTAGGTGTGGGGAAGTCATGCTTCCCAGGGAAGTCTCAGACTCCTGACTGTGGTGCAGGTAATAGGATCACTGCCTTCACAGGGTGGTGCTGGAAGCAGGGAGTCACAGGGTGCAGTCCACAATATGTGGTGAGCACAGACAGAGCATGGGGTCCTCCCTGAAATCCTGGCTTACAGGGCACAGCTACTCAGCACCTGGTAACAGAATACAGGCTCCACCTGTGTCATTGCATGGGACTGCAGGAGAATAGTAGATTTATGTCCAGGGGATGCTTGGAGGAGTTTAGGCTACTCCTGTGTGACCTCCCACTCTAGGCCACAGGTGGGAGTGTCCAATGAGCTGATTTAGAAATGCCACAGAAACCCTCCTGAGCACCCAGAATCAACCTGTTATCTTCCTGTCTTTAAAATAGCAGGTGAGAAGCAGACCTGGAGCCATGATTGCACAGCTGTGTCACCATGGGAAGGTCACTGCACCTCTCTGAACCAGACTATCCATGTTCTAATCAATACGAGAAGCATCACAGTCTGCTACAAAGCCACACTGTGGGACTTGGGGATGGACAGAGCTGTACCACTGTGTTCACTGACTGCCTTTTCCTTCTTGTGATAGCAGAATTCAGGGGCAGCAAGTTCTGCTCACTGTGGCACCAGCAGCCAAGCCCCTGAGAAGAGCCCTGTCAATGTCAATTGTGTGGCCCTGGACATCCAGTCGAGTGACCCAAGTGCCAGGCACAAGGTGCCTGGGAGATCAGGGCTTCAGGGAAGTCAACCCTTGATCTCTCTCCCTATACACACTTCCTCAGAGACTTCACCCTTTTTTAACTGGTGTCACCATCAAGTCACAGGGTCCTACCATCTGCACTTTCCCTCACATGCATTCAGAACTCCAGCTATCTCAGGGTTATGGAGTCAGTGACAGTAGGAACTCAGGGCCCCTGCTTGTTTATCTGAGTTATTTTCTGAGGAGCACTCAGTGAGGCTTTGGGGCACAGCACCTAGAGAACAGACCAGGCAATCAGTACAGGAGAATGGAGCTCTCTCTTTCAAAGTTGAGGCCTCTCCAGGGAGCACACAGAAGGTCCTGTGACACACACCTCATGCCTCCTGCCTCTGGATGAGTGCTGGAGGGATGGGCTTGGGTTCATTTTCACAGTCAGGGAGCACAGAGATTCTGCTCCCTGAACCTCATCCAAATAAATGATGTGGGTAGAGATTGTGGCATGGAAGGGCCCAGTACCTTCAGGTGGGACCTTGAGCTACTCACAGGACCTGTCACCTCAAAGATGGGGACAGTGTGCTTTGAAGTCAGACTGAAGCCCATGCTCAGTAGAAGAGGGCTTCTGAGGCAGGCAGGGCAACCTCCTCTCCCCTTCATCTGAGACCATCCCATCTCTGCCTAACTGGTGACTCAGCCACTCTCTCCTCAAACATCCAGGTCATCTGCTGCTTCTGAGGAAGACAACTACATTGAGGTGTACTGAGAGAAGACCCAGACCCTGCAGCACAACATAAAAGAGTGGGCACTCATGGGAACAGTACCAAGTCCTGCCAACGGCAGCAAGCTATGCCTGGTCTTTTTCCTCCTCCTGCCTCTCAGCTTCAACTTCAGGGTCTTGAGCCCTTTCCTGGAAGGTCAGGGCTCACACAGGTGCTTCTTTGGCCCCTCAAGATAGCTGTGATTTCTGTGAGCAAAGCCAGACCTCTGCAACTGCTCAGTCCACCATCCTCCAGACCTGAATATTGAGAAAGGACAAACTTTTCAGTCCTTTCTGTCAAACCAGAGAATCTCCATGTTAACCCCTCACCTCCTGATGTCCTTTTCTTATAATGGCTTCCCTTCTACATCTGCACTTCCTCAGCCTTCACTTCCTCAGTATCTGTTCATGCCCAAGATTGTGCAGTCATCCGGACCAGGGGTCTATGATCAAGTACCACTTGTTTCACAGATAAGGAGACCAGCAGATATCTTTCTTGGCGCCCTTGCTTTTAGTGTTGATTGCTGTGTGCCCCCTTTGGCACATAGAATAAACTTCTTGCCCTACTGGCAGAGCCAATTAGTCTCCAAGTGTTATTTTTGTTTCCTGTGGTGCCCAGGACCATGGATACTTCCACCTTGGTTCTGGGCTCTGGGTCAGGATTCACACCCAAGTTCCTTCTCAAACTCAACACTCTTCCCTCAGCATTCAGTACCAGAATAGTATCAGTTGGCCCTCTGGATTGGAAGCAAGGACCTGCAGACCAGGTCACTGTGAACATTTCATCCCAGTTGTTAGTAGGATGAGCAGGGTCACCTATGAAAAGAACAGTTAAGGAAGAAGTCAGAGAATGAAGGACAGGATCCCAGAAGAGCAGGAGCAGCTGACACCCACCAAGTCCTTTCAACCTAAGACTGTGGCAGTGCAACAACAGCTACCAACACAAGGCAGGAGAAGAAGAGTGAGGAGGTAGGAACAGCCATGGCACATAGCTCAGAACAAGGCTCCAGACATAGGTTGGTCCAGAACTTTGGAACCGCCTATCTTCTGCCCCTGGGGGGGGGCCGTTCTTTCCCAGTCCTATGGGGCCCAAACCCACCTATAGCATCAAAGTGGTAGCATCATGGACTTTGTGAGGGAGCATGTGGATGAAGCTGATGCAGGGTTGGGGACCAGGGAAGCAGAGCAGGTTGAGCAGGCAGTGCAGCGAAGGCCTCCTAGTGGGCTATGAGACAGATGAGGCCACAGAGCAGATGCAGGCACACTGCCACAGGGGTGGTGGGAGCTGAGCATGGTGCAGTGTGGAGCAGAGGGAGGAGTGACAAGTACAGGGAGCCATGTGGGTGTGGCAGTGGGACCAGAGATCAGGCACAGCTGTGGTCAGGGATTGGGATTACCCCAGGGTGTGGACCAGTGCTTCTCAGCTCAACTCATCTCCATTGAGTCCAGCATTCCAGGTGCCATGCTGGACTTGGTCCACCTCTTCTGCTTCCAAGGTCATCCAAGTTCAGGCCTCATCTGAGGCTCTTTCTCTCAATTTAAGAGGGAATCTTCTTTTTTCTCACTGAATTCCTGACCAGCATGCTGCAGATGTGTCCAGATACTGATGTCCTCTATCTCCCAATGATGCTCCTCATCCCAAGGTGCCATGAGTATCCACCTGTTCTCAGCATGTCAGGAGAGGAAGAAAACTAGCCTCAGATCCTGACAGAATCAAGTGGGTTGTGTTTTCCTGGTGACATATCACATTGGCCAGCAGCATGCAGGGAATTGTAGACCATTACAAATGTTCTGCCTACCTTAACAGAGGCACTGAAAGTGATGTCCACACTCACTGGTTCCCACTGTGGGTGAGGCTAACTGGTGATGGTGCCGTATGTGGCTCATACATTCTCAACAGGGTTTCATCTCAGAGTTCTCTCCCAGATGATCCCAGGAAGGCCACTGTGCCATGTCAGGCTAAAATCTCTCTAACAGGAGTCAGGTACTCTTCTTGGCTGGGAGCAAGAATAAGTCTTCTATTTCAGAGTCTGTTTCTCTGATCAAGTAAATGGAAGTGCACTAGTGTCTGCTAACTCAGGTCTCTTGACATAGCAGAATGGAGTCCTCTGACATATCTAGGGATGGTGATATTGGAGTCATAACACAGTCCCACCCTTAGCAGGAGCAGTTAGCCCCTCATGTCAGGCTGGTGCCCCCTCTGTCCCTGCTTCCTACTGCTCTGCTGCCCCATAGTGGATGGCCAGGCTTGTGGTCAGGGGTGTTCCAGGGCTTGCTGGACTTCCTCTACAGCTCCAGGGATGGGGTGGTTCTAAAGGGAGGAGTGAATTGCAGCACCTGGAGCCCCAGGGAGCTCTCTTCCCAGCCAGCCACTGGCCTGTGCCTATGTCCAGCACAGTGGAGGTCACCATCTACCCTCCAGTTCACCAAGATCTCACAGAGAAGGAAGTAAGTAGGTATCGGCAGTAGGTGTTCTGGGCAGCCCAGAGTTCTCAGGGTCTGACAGTATCCACCTTTCAGGGAAGCATACACAGTGTGTAGTGGGCCTGTCTTGTCCTGAGACCCTTTCCCCTTCCTCCCCCCTAGCATGCACCTTGACTCTGTCCTTCCTGCCATTCAGCTCTGACATCCAGGTCCTCCCATCTGGGCATGAGACTGGTCATGCTTTTATTCACAGGTAGGAAATCTTTGAGGCTGGTAGGGAGCAATCTCAGTCTATACTTCCCAGAAAAGAGAACACCAAGCTCTCCAGACCAGCACTGTCCAGCAGGCAGAGAATACAGTTAGGTGGCACTGGGGTCCACCTGAACCCAAGAAAGTAAAAAAGAGGTTAGATTTCAGACTCATTAATAATATATGTGTAACACACATGTTGAAGGACTAATGTGCATCAGGACGGAGCCAGTGAGCATGAACGTGAAACAATAGATGTCTTAAGTACACATCTGAAGTGTGAAGGGAAATGGGATGTCATAAGGACAAAGTCAGGAAGCAGTAGGTATTCACGTGCTGGGAAGTCACAGTCACTGAGGACAGCAGGTCCACCCACACCTCACATGACATGGCCATTTGCAATCCTCCTGTGCACCAGGGGAGCTGAGGTGAGGCTACAGAGCATGCATGTGCAGGCAAGCTCCCAGCAACATTCTCCATAACTGCCCAACCACAACACCCAAGTGTCCTCCACAGAAGGCCACCCACCCACATCACACAACACAATTCAGTAAGACCATTGAACTCCTGGTGCAGTATTTATGCAGAGTAAATGGAGTCAGAGAAAACGTGCAAAATAAAACCAGAGTTCATACTGCATGTGCATCATATTCTAGAAACAGCTAGTGGCAAGCAGATCCATGGTTCTGGGGCAGGGGTTGTGCAGAAGGTGGAGAAGAGTACATTTGTGACCTTCATCAGGTGGTGGCTTCATGGAGGACACAGAAGCTACCCTGATAAACTGTTGGATACTCCATTCAAACACCTGCATGTCACCGTTGCATTCACACTGCACTGAAGGAGTCCAGGTCCTCAGGTCGCAGCCAGGATGGCAGGAGGCACTGGAGTCAGAGGAACAAGAGGGTCAAGTCTGCTCCACTGAGGCTGAGCAAACCATGAAGATGATGTTGAGTGCATTTCTGTGACCCAGGATTTAAACTCTGGGGTGTTTCTGCCAGCAGAGCATATAAAATGAGCTCTGCTCCCCCTTTCTCTGTGTCCCCTGCATTTCTGTCCTCACTGAGCACCTGCCTTGTGTCCCCTGAACTTCAGCTCCAAGATAAGGGAGACCCCTCCACCCTGGGGACCTGTTTCTCATCTCCCCTGCTGTGGGTAAGTCAGATGTCCACTGAAATAGGATGAGTGCTGGTGAGCCCCTCCCTTTCAATGGACCTCAGACCACCCCATCACAATTTGTCAAGCCCTCTCTGTATGTGCAGTCTCCCATCCTGTTACCCAGCCTGGAGGCCTTGGTCATCTTCTCTCCATCTCTGACAGTCCACAGAATAGACACCATCAAACATAAACTCTCACCCTCTCATCGGGATTCTCATCAGCCCTTTCAAAACCAGAATGTGACTGTGCAGGCTGGAACAAGCATGTAATCACAGTGGCTCAGGAGATCGAGGAAGGAGAATCAAGAGTTAAAGGAAAGCCTCAGCAAAAGTAAGAGTTGAGCAAATCAGTGAGACCCTGTCCCTAAAGAAAATTTTAAAGAGGACAGGGGATATGACTCAGTGGTTAAGTGCCCTGGAGTTCAATTCCTGGTACCACAAACAAAATAGAAAAAAAAAAAATTAAAACAAAACTACATCAACAAAAATGCACAGCTTGGATATGATGCTGCTCAAAAAAAACAACCAAATCTCTCTGGGAAATAAAAGACAGGAAGAGGCTGCTGGGCCCTGGCCTGATCACAGGAAAGGGTGAACCCTGAACCTAGAATCAGGATAAAAGGACAGGATGCCCACATCTACTCTGGTTCTTGGAATGTGCCAGATACACTAATGCACACCTATAATTCATGTAGCATGAGAGTCTGGGTAGGAGGATGGAAAGTTTGATGCCAGCCTCACTGACTGAAAATCAAAAATGAAATGTGCTGGGTAGGTAGATCAGACCTATAGTGCTTCTGGGAATTAATACTCAAACCCTAGTACCAAAAGAAAACAACAAAAGAAAGAAAAAATACTGCTGTTTTTGAAGATGCATGCTGGAGGGACTGTTAAGTTTTCAGAAATCCATAATGATGGGCCTGTATCTGCAGTTTCTGAGGTGGCAATGCTATAAATCAGTAACTGCCCTACCAAATTCTGCACAGAGAGGAGAATGAAAGACAGTGGCTTTCATGGTTTACCTCTCCAGGAGGAAGAGATCAGGAGCCTGTGGTGGGGGCTCTGTCACCAAGAAGCTTCCCACCTCTGCTGACCCAACATTTGAGCCTAGACCCTCTTCTGGATACATGTGCTAGTGACTGCTGCTGGTTGAGTTGGTCAATCCTGCAAGTAATGAAATCCCACAGCCAACTGGTGGGAGCAGGATTGTTGTCCTTGTGTAGCATAACGCAGCCTCAAGTGGGGATGCAGACAAGCATCCAGATCACCATCCTGGGGCCCCTGAAAATGTTCAGTACTCCTGGCCTCTGCCTCCAACTCTGGAAGGATCTGTGTCAACATTGATCCCAGCAACCTTCTCAGACTTCCAGAGAACAAGTGAAGGTCTGTGCTGAGTTTTAGCTGAGTTTTGCCTTCCATATTGCTCCACCTAGTGCCATATCCTGTGCTGGGCTCTGCTGGGCACACTTCCAGCTCTGTGAAGATGTAAAGGCCATATTTGGCAAGTGCACAGACCCCAGTCAACTAGGAATCCATTTACTTCACTTACCTTAGGTCTCCCTGAGGTGAAACCTATCAATACCTCACCCTGCCATTTGTCTGTCTCTCCATGAAATATGTGTCTGAGAATATCTCAGAATTTGCTTTTCTCTTAAAGACAAGTTGTCACTTAATCAGCTTGGAGTGGACATAGGTGTAAGAGGGAAAGGCTGGAGAAGGCATGAGGATAGTGAGGAGGGTAGATACAGAACAGGACCCTCCACATGCTCCCTGCTCAGGATCCAGTCCTCTGAGGAAGTCAATGCTTGTCTCCCTGAACCTCCATCCATTGGCCTCCTCCTATGGGACACCACTTCTGTGGACAGCCTCTCTCACAGGAATGAAAATGCTGCACTGCAAGGAGTCTGGCTGAGGAGGTCCCCTGGGCCAAGGTATGTGGGGCATCTCAGCCTACACACCACCTATGAGGGCACCCCTCTTGCACTGCTCAGTACAGGCACCTCAGAGACTGACACCCACCCCACATGCACTTTCTGTGCCATGCTTTGTGCACCCTTGTCCAGGTTGTGGCCTCCCAAGCAGAAGCCCTCTCTCTCCCATGCCTCCTCTTGCTGTCCCTCTAGCACCTTCCAGCAAGACATGTCATCTCGGATGGCTGCTCCTCATTTCACTGAGATGGCACATCTGTTCACCATACATCTCAAACTGAAGAGGCCTCCTCATGCCCAACCATGTGGAACAGATTGGTCCCCACCATCCTTCCTCCCTGAGTCTCACTTGCTACTCGCCACTGTCTCCACGGGGACAGGCCTGTGAAGAGGTGAACACTGCAACCTGTCTCACCTTCCCTTACCTCCCACTGCTGCCTTGGGTGACTTGTTTCTTTTGCAACAAGATTTCCCCTGCTGGAACCAGCTCACCTAAGCCCATCTTCCAGTCAAAACCAATGTCACCTCCTAGCCTACTGCTTCTGCCCTGTGTGCTTCTGGAATCTTCTTCACACATCTTACTGCATCTCTCCCCACCTTTGGCCTCAAAGCCTCAGAGCTCCATCTTCTGACCCAGGAGGGAGCCAGGTGGTCAATCAGCCTCTCCTCTATGCACCCTGAGGAGTTTCATGACAACTCACAAGATGACCAAGGGGCACAGTGCTGTATCTGCTGGGGCTAGATGAGGGATATCCAGACTGGTGTGACAATTTATTTTAAGGAAAATATGTCACACAGAAGAGCCACCTGTCTGTGGAAGAATCCATATTCAGACTCTGATCACAGTTTGCACACTCTAATAACCCCTGCAAGATTCTGACTGCCATGCAGTCCTGTGGACCCTGGAGAAGAAAGCAGCATGCTTCTTGGTGTTCACATTCAGCATGGTATCCTGACATCTCACATCAACCAGTTTGCAAAACCTCCATGTCTGGTCATCACATTACTTCTCTCTAGCCAACTGGGGTCCTGGGACACAACCAGCTGCCATGCATCCCTTCTACACCAACCTCAGGGACAGCAGCACAGTGAGGACAGAGACCAGGTTCTCCTGTCCACCACCCACATCCCCCACTGTCATTCATCCTCCTGTGGTACCCTGATGGATGGAAGTGTAAGCAAACCCAACCACTGCCTTTTTCTCTCCTTTTTCAGGGTTGCCACACACTCAGATCCTCCAGATGGTTTCCATGTGCTTCAGGGCACCAAGTACCCCTCGACCCATGGTCTGTAACCTTGACCTTCTGACTGGGCACTTCCTTGTGTGGTCAGTTGCTCCATCTTGTTTAGGATTCTTCCAAAGTTTGGATAGTTCTGCACCAGACACCATTCTAAATAGCTCCTTATCCCAAAACAAAAACCCACCCTGTCCTGATCCTCCCTTGAAGCCATACTTGTCCACTGCCCATGGTCCAAGGCCAGCACCAGGGATGATGGGCTGTCCACACCCAGGAACTCCCAACACCAGAGACAGAATGCAAATCACACCTCAAAACAAACAGAGAAGTCCACAGGAGCTGGTGCCCAGTTCTCTGACTGTTGAACCAGGCCCTGGGAGACAGTGAGCATTGAAAGGACCTACTGGCATCTGAGACCTGAGCCCATAAAATGTGGACTTTTGAGGACCTGTCTTCTGCTTTCATTAACTGGTGGAAAACACACAAGAAATTCTCTCTGATCCAAAACAGCATCCATTTCTTCTTCCTGCATCATGAAGCCCTGGGACTCAGCAACCTTGGAGTGAGACATGCAGTGCAAAACCAAGAAGTATTGACCCTGGGATACAGAACAGACTTCAAGCTGTAAGTGTGACTGGAAACTTGTGCATATCTCTCATATGAATCCACAGCAGCTGACTACACAATTCTCTGTCTCATTAGTGAATGGTCATGAAGGTACTGAATGCTCATTAGAATAGAATTCAATTACTGAAGATGACATTGACAAGATGCCTTTGCAATTATTTGGTACCTACCCCTGTGCCGGGCACTATTCCAACCCCATCACACACTACTCATTCTAGCCCTTGACACATGTTTACTTCTATGGCCCTGAGATGCATCCTGGGACCTAGACATAGGACACAGGCCCAGCAGCCCCCACTTGCCCTTCATGTCCACTGTCCCCATTCATGGGCTCTGTTATTGTGCCAGGCTCAAGAGGCAGATGGGAAGAGATGGTCACCATACACATAGCTGGCATGACCTCATCACCCAGCACTGAGGAAGTAGGGGGAGTGTCTTTGGAGCCTGCCTCACAGTCAGCAAGAAACCCTGATGCCATACTGCTGATGGTGTCCTGGATGTGACCTCCTGCACCTACCACCAGCCCTTCCAAGACCCTGGTGGTTTATCCACCCCTCAGCACCATGGTGGAACTTCTACAGACACAGATTTGCACTACCTCTTATACAGCAGAAGCTCTGCAGGCTGGTGAGGACTGCCACACCCAGCCTCCTGGCAGTCATGCAGTAGTGGAGGTCATTCCAGTACTGCAACAACTCCTTGCTTCCTACTTGCATTCAGAAACTTGGGAAACAGAACATGCTGAGACCTGGCTGTCCTTGCCAACGCAGGTTGCCTCCCACTAAAACCAACTTTGGGGAAGGCATTGATGACTGTGAGGAGGGAAAGGGTCTGGGTTTGAACTGAATGATCAGCAAATCCAGTTTGTTGATGCCAGGTGGGTTACAGTACCCACCAGGCTCTGAGGATGGGGTCGGCCATGGAGGCAGTTCTCAAGCTGTACCAAGTGCTTCACCTTAGTAACCAAGGGTCAGACCCAACAACCCAGCTGGATACCTTCCAACCATCTCATCAGAGCAAGGTTCTTGGCTGCACAGGTGAAGAAGATAGGCATGGAGAAGCCCAACAACCCATTTTGGGGTGCACATCAAAGGTGAACCCACAGTCATGGCCAAAGAATTCTGACCACAGGTGCCTTGTTTTACCCACATCTTAAGTGAAGGACCACCATCTCCCACCCAGCAGGACCAGGCCCTCATGATTAAGGCATGTTCAGAGCTATGTGGGATGAAGGGGTCCCTGTTGGGTTCAGTGACAGCTCACTCACCCCCAGAATTAAACTAACAACAAGCTCCATAAAATGGAAAGAAGCAAGAACACTGTTGTGTACACTATTAATCTAGATGTCTCTCAAACCATTTTGTGTAACATTTTAAACATTAGAGCATTAAGCAAATAATCTTATTATGTGCAATTAATACTAAAGCTGATTTAAGAATGAATTCTTCAAGTCTGCCCTTGTAATTTCCATTTCTTCTATGTTTGGTGGATGAGCTTCTAAGTTGTTTCAATTGTACTGTTGGTGCATATGCTGAGTAAACACATTTTTTGAAGTAGCATAACTTAAAGTCTTAAAACACAAACTGGAAACTACTAGTGATGCATAAAACATTAGCTGAAGTGCACAAAGTCTTTTAAGAGCTAATATTAGGAGCTGAGGTACAACTCATTGGTTCTCTATGTAAGATGCATGCAGTCTTGCATCCCATCCCAAGCACAAAAACATGTGAAATAATGAATCATGCAATGTGAACACTGGGATAATAGAACACTAAGCTAAAACACAAGATGAGGGAAAAATAAGGGAAGGGAACGGTGAAGTTGGGAAATTCATGACTCAGTACATGTTCTCATCTTGAAAATAGATCCGTGTTTGCTCTGAGACTTCTAGAGTTCAAGTGGAAACAGAAAACTCCCCAATCGGTGAATGTAGGTGAGGAGAGGAGGAGGCAGATATAAATCACAGTCCACATGCTTATCTGTGCCATAAATGGAACAAACATACTGAACTTATTAAGTTTAGTATTAAGGCCCCTCCCACTCAGGGTCAACACTTCCATGCCTAGGTGTTCAACTATGCAGTAGGCAGATCCACAGTGCCGGGGGTAGGTGGGGGTCCTCGCCCATTCACAGAGGTCACCTGTGTCACCCTACTTTGGTGTCTCCTGCTGTCCTATCTTACAACTCTCTAGCCCCAGGTGACCATTCAGTTGCTTACTCCCAGGCTGAGGAGCAGAGGGAAATGGGAGAGTTTGGTGTGCAGACTGTACCAGCCAAGTCCCTCCAGGCTGTGCAAAACAGCATTCCCAGTCCTGAGCTACCACATTTTATATAGTAGGGGCAGTGTGCCTTGAGCTACCTGCTTCTGAGTGCAAGTGCTGAGAATCCTTGTATGGACAGGTGAATGATCACCAGACACTGGGCATGCAGAACTGACCAGGAGGAGTGATCCCAACAGGGTGCAGTGGTGCACATCTGTTTTCCAGTCTCATGGGAGGCTGAGGTGGAAGGATCATAGGTTCTAGGTCGGCCTGGGCAACTTAGTGAGATCTGGCTCAAAATGGAATATATGGATGTGAGGTGCAGTTCAGTGGAAAGGTGCCTGGTTACTGGGTTCAACCTGAGCACCACACACTGAGAAATAAGAAAGAAAAGAATAACCCCTGCTGTGAAGCACAGCCTAAGGTACAAATCCATGGATAAATTAATCATGTTTATAAAAATCACCACTTTTGAATTCATTAAGATATCAGATGCACATGGACACAAGGGTGTATCAGACCCATATCTGGGAAACCAGGACTGTGAGCTTACCAGACACTGCAGACCACCTAACCATGCAGGCCCTCACCTGAACACCAGGAGAGGCTCCTGAGATAGTGGCAGAGAGTTGCACACTGACACACCATCGTATCATACTCCCCAGTGGATGCATCAGGGGGTCAACTGACCAGGAACTTGGGAGGTCAACAGGTGAACTATTGAGGGGCCCTGAGACTTCAGCTAATTCACATTTCCTGCTTAACCCATCCTTGTGAAGCCGCCTGCCACCTAGACTCTGGCCTTGACTCCGTGCCATGGGCTGCTTTGCTCTGTGCCCCTGAGCAACCTCCATTTGTAACTAACTGCTCCAACTTTGATCTCACTGTGAACTCTTTAAACTCTCTGGCCACTGTTAACCCTTCCTCAGCCATTTTGTGATATTTCTATCTTTGTATGATGTATTGTGTGTTCCTTGAGTGTTATTAGTAATTAAGATTGGAATAGAGTAAAAGAACATGTGATTGTCACATCATGACCCCATGTGAACCCTGAGTACTCAGTGAATTAAAGCCAATTGGCTTGTGAATTTATTGTTACATACCAAGTTCTGACATACCAGAAAAACACAAGTATGTACCTCTTTGATAATGACACAGATCACTCCTCAGACGGTAAAGCCTGAAAAGAACCTGGTTTCAGCAGCCTGTGACTTTTGCTTTAGGGGTAGCTTCCATTTCCACATGGGGACAAGGCACACTGTCTCTGTTGCCCAGGCCTTTGAGACATCTCTGAGGCCTGCCATCTCCAAGATGCAGGCTTCATCCTAGGATGCCCCAGTGATTAGGTAATCCCTGATCCTTCTTGAATTCCCTTTCACATCATGTCTGGGACTCCAAGGCTTGCTGATGGATTCCAGGTTATCTGTACTCCAAAGATTTACTTTGAAATTGACTGCAACATCCTTCCCTGGAGTAATGCAAGAGACTGGAGATGCAGATGAGGGGATGTAGAAGATACAGCAGGTAGAAGGTTCATCCTCCAAGATGGAACAGGAATTCCATTCTACCCTAGATGTGGACAAGGAGGCAGTTGAAGGAGTCATGCCAGGTACAGATCCAGTGGGAGGAGCCTGGGAAAAAATCTGGCCTCCTGGGTTTCCAGAGGCCAGAGGATCTGAAATTCTTCTATTGTAGGTTCATCCTTTTTGGTGGCCAGTTCTTTAAAAACACAAGTCGTTTGAGCTGACAAGAAAGCTATTACCACCTCAGCCATCAATGACCTCTGGAACCCCAGGTGTGGGTGGACATCAGAGATTGGAGGAAAACTGCCTTGTTTGCCTGGGAGCTTGTTGGAGCTACCACTGACCTGGAGAGAGGGAAAGTCTTCACACCATTTCCTCCTTGTTGGGTGAAGCATCAGTTGTCCCCATTGTGGCTTGTTCTTGGGAATCAGTGTCAAATGCTTTCCATCTAGATCCATGTGTAAGTTACTTGCTTTGATCACACCCTGGGCTTTCTCAATGAAGAAGGAAAGTGAGACACTGAGAATGCTGGATGTGAAACTTCTTGGACATCAAGGAACCTGTTCTTGTGTGTTCCAGAGTTCTAGGTCCCTTGAGGTCTTTCATGAGTGCTCATCCCAGGAACCAGGGATGAGTCCCCTTGGACATGTGGGTTCAGAGATGTGAGCTATTGTCACTGCACCTGGAGGCTTCTTTGGTCTCCAGGAGGCAGCACCTCAGGGTTCTGGTAGAGGTCCACCTTCTGTAAGTCTTGGGAATCTTCCACAGTCAGGGCAGTCAGAGGTAGAACCCAAAGTTACCACTGCCTACTGTCCTGAGGGTAGGGGAAAGTTTCACTTTGCTAAACCTTAATTTCCTTGCTGTGGAGTCAGATGAAGATGATCTTATCTCATAAGGTTTTGGCTCAGTCCCTGCAAAGTGTTTTTCAGTGTGCTGCAGCATACACCATCCATACTCAGGCAGCATGTTCCATCTGCATTCTCTGGGCATTGTCCGCATTTTTCTTCACAGCAACATATCCCAGAGCCACAGGGAGAAGAGTGCACCTGTGAGCAGTGACTAAAGATGTGAGGCCCATCCACCTCAAGCTGCTACTTTGTCCCGCAAGAGCCAGGTGGCATTGTCTACAGACATTTTGGTTGTCATAATGTGGGCAGAGCATGGACTGACCATCAGGGGTTGAGGCCAAGAGTGCTGTTTCACATCCCAGCGTGCTCAGGAGCACCCTATTACACAGTGTACCAGACCCAGACATCAATAGGGCTGTGGTTGAGAGACTCTGGCCCAGGAAAAAAACTACCTTTAGCAAAGAAGGTCATTGTTTGGGCAAGGACTTCAACAACCCCTAGGTGCCCAAGGAATGTATTCAGGATTGTCCTTGGAGCCTAATCTTCTTCCTTCCTATCCCTCATGCTGTTGGACTCCAGCTAACAGGTAAGGAAGACACAGGTGTGTGGGTCTCAGGCCAGTGTTTTCATTGTGCCCAAGTGGACCTTAATGACATAAATTCCGTGCATTAAAGTGTATATAAAAGATGTGCTCATGGAAAGCATGTACATGTGCTTAGTCAAACTTTAAAGTGTATTTGGGAAATTTCAAATTTCATCTAATATTGAAAATATTTAGTTCAAGAGACCCCAGAAAGAACAGGGATAGTGGAAAGAGTGGCTGACAGGAATGGCACCCAGCCAGGGAGGAAGATTCAATTTGCTTCTTCTTAGCTCACTGATGTTGGCAACACTTCCTCCATAAATCTCAGCCTACTTGCCCTTAAGATCATTTCTTCACCTCATAGGAGGTCATTGAAGAGATCAAGACAGCCTTCCTACCAAGCAACACAGTCAAATAAATAAAGGAATGTGCATGGAAACTGGCATAGGGTCACACGGGTGTTCTTAAAAATTGGCCCAGCTTTACTTGGACATTCCTCTGCTCTTCCAATATTTCACTCACATGCTGTCTGACTAGGTTGTCAGTGTTGAGGTGTCTCATTCTTCTATGTGCTCATGTCCCAGCTGGTCCTTGTCTCTGAGCAGGGCTTGCCTACTTGGTTATTGTTGTATCACTGTGCAGAGGACACTGTCCTGTTTTTCCCAGGGGCATGCTTCTCCAACTCTGAGAGTCAGGGCCACAGGGCCGGATGCTGAATAAAGAAGGATATGGTTATCTGTAGGAATATAAGGAGTGAGGCCCAATTTTTGGGGTTTTCTTATTTTCATAACTTTGTTTCTGTGAGCTTCATATGTTTATGCACATGAGCCCTTCCATGTGGGTTTTGAAATGGTTACCAGTAACAGCATTTCACCTTGCGGATTGGGTCAATGTGGAGGCTTCATTAGATATTTGTCACAACCTTCAGAAGCAGCAGAATGGGAATATCTGAATTCCCATAGTTATTTCTGGAATGAACTGGTTAAAATATTTTCCTAGGTAGGTCATAATTGTAGGGGTGTGTGCAAGGCTAGTTCAGGCACAGGTAAGAGCCAATGGAGTCATAACCCAGACCCTGGGAGTTGTATAAATGCAGGTTCATGGTGAGCAACATGCAAACTCATTTATTGCAGGAGAAACCATACATTTTATAGACTTTTTACCCAATCACAATGTGCCACAGGCGATCAGACCACCAGGCCCCTATACAGGTTCCCTTGGTAACACTAGGTAAATTTGGGAACAGTTGTTTACTTTCCTAAGTGACCAGAGTGGAATGCGCCTCTCTGTAGGTATTCTTGATGGGTGTGAATGTGTGAAGGTTTTCCTTACACACTTGAGACATTCACAGTTGCTAGCCAAGACTTAGGATTTCTCCAAAAATTTCCCCTATTTCTATTAATTTGGACAAGGGATTCCTTCAGGAGGACCTGATTGACCTGAACCCTCATGAGTCTCTTGTTGAAAATGGACCAAAAACATTTAAGAACTGCAAGAATTATAAGGAAGAGTATACAGAGTAGTCCTAACATTATCAGATTCATAGGATTCAGCATGTTTTTTTTGTCTTTGACCATATTTGTTGTATTGTAATTGTATCAAATTGATTAACTCTGAGTTTTGTCATGTTTGTGATTTCCTGTTCAATGAGATGTATTAAATTGAGAAATTTTTGTGATCATTCAGTCTTTAGTTGTTGCACAAGTAAATCTCTGGCATGTGTAAGGTTATGAACAGTAACATCTCTTATACAAATAAAGGCTGAGTGATAATGGCTCACTGAAAATCTTTTGTTGCCTTTAAATAATCTATTTACTGTTGTATGTCTATTTGGGCTTGTAAATTGTGTATGCCATCAAAGGTAATTGTGGCTAATGCTGTAAGGCCAACAACAAATCAGAGGAAGTGTGTACAGTTTGTTAAAGGGCAGTAGCAATGGATCCAGACTGGATTAAGGCAGCAGCATAGGCAGCTGTGGCAGCAGAGGAGGCAATCAAGGTGGTAGCTATGGCAGCAGAGATTCTGAAGTCTTGTCATCTGCGGGATACAATTAATGGTTGTGATGAGAGTGATTCTGTTAATGTGATAGGAAACATTAGATCTGTGTCACTAAACATAGTATACAGAAATGCAGGGGTTTGAACCATGATATGAAGTGGGATGTTAATATCCAAATGGTTAGCAAGAGCACAGCTTAATTGTGCACAGTTAATCATGCTGCCTGTGAGGGTGGTTGAATTGAAGTTTGAAACTTGAGTAAAATAAAATGGAGGATGTACAAACACTTTATCTTGCCAGTGGTAATGGCCTTTATCTCCAGCTACAGTGGCATTCAGTAATTTCAGAGGAGAAAGGTCTGTGCAAGTGTACTTTTTGCATAGGATTTTTATGCCAAAAGGGTTACTAGCACTATCATCCTCGATGTTAAATACTGTGGCTGCAGATGAATCATTGAATGATAGATCAGTGAAGACCACAGGAATGACTGCATCATAATAAGTCAGTGTTCCATTAATTCCAGTCAAGTAGGGTCCATGGCATAGAACACTAGGAGGAGGGTAATTAAATATGTTAGGTTTCGAGCAATCAGGAAGGGTACATTGGGGATTCGGGGGCTTCATTTTGTCTTTGGGGCATCTGGATAGAGATCTGTCTCCTCAATTTTTTCTAGTGGTCCCGGAAAGTAAATGGGATTAGCCAATGTAGGACCACCAAGGCCTGAGTTGTTGACCTTTTGGTGACTTAAGTCACTTACCTTGCATCTTCTTAGGGATTCTATATCATTCAGGAGACAAAGGATGTTATTATCCCAGCAATACTGTAGAAAGTCACCTCCATTACTTGGATAATTAATTGGATGTGATCATCAGTATGAAGTGATGTATTTGTAAAATTGTGTTTATAAGCAAGAAACATAGAGAATTCTTTATATCAATGCTGATGTTAATAGGAGACTTTGTTGGGGTATTTGGCACCGTGGAAAACCTAGGGAATAAAGGAGCCTGATTATGGACAACCTGAAGTACGGGGGGTTGCTGAACAAGTGTCCAAAGGTGGTGGGGAGAACTTACCTGTGTGGTACTTACCTGAAAGTTAGCAGTTGTAATAGCACACATGAGTAAGAATAGAGTGCCTGGGCTATGGTCCCCAGATGGTGATATCTCCATAGCTTGGGTGGCTAATGCCTTTATGTCACCTCATGTTATCTTATGTACTCTCTGATGCAGGGACCATTGGTGTCATTTCTTGTCCAATAAGCTTAATCTTTGGAATTTTGCTAGTGTTGGCTGGCTTGACATTTCTGGCTGGTATCCAAATGGGGTTAAGAGTGGACTCTGGAAAAGCACAAGCAACGCTCGTCCCTGGATGATAAGAGGGTGTGGTCCTTGCCATGTGCCTGTGAGTGGGTCTTTCCAGTATACCAGGGTTAAGGGGGTCAGAGAAGGAAAGGAGCCCCAATGTTTATATGTGGGGCTCACACCATTGCTATCAAATGTAAGAAAAATAAGTGTAAATATAACATGTGTGAGTGTGAGGTTAGGGTCCAGGCATATATGAATATCAGTTTGTTTTTGCAATGTTTCCTTTAATGTGTGATTGGTCCTTTCAGTTATTCCTTACCCTTGTGGGTTATATGGAATGATGTTAAGAACTGCTGGAAGCTGGAAGAGGTGTAGGTAGGCCCATTATCAGTTTTTATGGCCCAAGGAACTCCCATCATTAACATAGCCATTTTTATAGCCTTTATTACATTTGAGGTTTTTTCTCCAGACTGTTCAATAGCAAAAGTGAGCTTGGAATAGGTGTCCACAATGATATGTACATATTTTAATTTGCCAAAGGAAGGGATATGGGTAATATCCATTTGCCAGAGCTTGTTAGGGGATAGGCATCTAGGATTAATTCCTCAAGGTTGTAAGGGACAAAATGGTGCCATAGGGGCACAATATTTACAAGCTTGCACCATGTGTTTACATTGTGCCAAAGTGAGTTCAGGAAACAAAACCTTCAAATTGCTAGCTGACCTGCTGACACTTAGTATGTAGTATGCGTGCTTGCTCTAAGGCACTCAATGAAATGGAGTAACATGAGATAAGTTTGTCTATTTTATCATTACCCTGAGCAATGTTACCTGGCAGATTTGTGTGGGATTGTACATGGGTAATAAAACTGTCTGCTTTTAGTAAGTTCCTTTAAGGTGTGGAGGGCTTGATCAATTGGTTTATTGGTTGGTCCGAACACAGAAAAGAGGAGTGTTTTGCCACTTCTATAGTGTATTTGCTGTCAGAAAATATATTAATGGGGGTTTCTGGGCATAGAAGAAATAATTGAATTATAGCCCTCAATTCACCTAGTTGGACAGACCTTGTATGGTTTTCTAGATGTGTGATGTCTGATTCATTTACTGTTTTTAAAGTACCCCAAACATTTGTTTATTGTCATCGGTAAATGCACATGGGGCATTGGATATGGGTTGTGAGGAAGGGAAAGCATTTTTTGGAGGATAAATATCTAGGGATTGTAGTATCTGAATCATCATGTTAGGAGGAAGGTGATTATCTAATTGTCCTGAAAAGTCAGAGATTAAGCTTTGGACTTGAGCATTGTTCTTCATGAGGTGTAAGATTTCAATTTCTGTTAATGGAAGTACTAGAGTATCTGGCTCAGCATTGAAGACCTTATTACAATAATATATTATCTTAAGCATTGTAAGAATAATGCTCTCCAGTCTGCTGGTGATTTTGTGGCAGTGACTCCACACAAGATGTACCCAGAACAGTGGGCCATCCTGCTGCCAAATGACACCAAGGGGTGTCCCTGGGGACAACAAGACAATCCCTAGCAGGGGATGACTTTCATAATAATGTTGTGTTTGGAGGTCAGAAAGACAGTTATTGATGTGATTAACTGTTTGCAGGGCTTGTGGAGTTAGGGTAATTTTCTTTGAAGGGCAGCTGTCTTGCCTCAGCAAGTCGAACAAGGGGTCAAGTCCTTTAGAGGGATGGGCAGAAAGTGTTTGGACCAATTAACATGTTAACAAAGCTGTTGTAATTCATTTATGGTATATTTAGGTTTTATAAGTATAGTTGGTCTGAGGGGCCTTATTTTTTATGAAATTTTACATACTAAAATCTCAAAGAGTGGTTGGTGCTGAACTTTGTCAGGTGCCACATGTAACCCCAATGTAGTGAGAGGTTGGCTAAAAGATGCTTAAGGCAAGTTAATAAGGTGGCACTGTCTCTGTGGGCAAGTAAGATATCATCCATATAGGGCATTATTAAACATTGTTTAATGAGAGGCCTGGTTGCATGTGAAACAAAGTATTGACACATAGGGGACCTATTCTTCATTCCTTGAAGCAGTACTGTCCATTGGTACCTTTGTGCTGGGATCCCAGTATTAGGTTCTCAAACCATGAAAGCAAAATATGGTTTGTCCTGTTGTGCAATAGGAATTGAGAAAAAACAATCTTTTATGTCAATGCTAATTATATGATAATTGTTTGGAATAATAGCGAGGTGGGGGAGTCCTGACTGAAAGGATCCCATCTTTTTCATGTATTTATTAATAAGCCTACAGTCTTTCAGGAGTCTAGGTTTACCATTTCTTTTTGGGATGGCAAAGACAGGAGTATTGTGGGGGCTAGTGGAAGGCTCTATGTGCCCCAGTTTTAACTGTTCTTCCACCAGCATTTTTAGGATGGTAAGTTTAGGCTCTAGAATGGGTCACTGTTCTACCCATATGTCATCTTGGGTGTCCCACTCTATGGAGATGGGCTCAGGATTTGGGAGGGTCAGAACAGTGGCCTTTAGAATTGGAGGGGTTGTGTACCCAAAAGACCTATTTTGTCATGTACTATTATCACAAAAGGCCTTATCATCTGTTGTCAAAACAATATCCATCATTCCTAATTTAACTTATTGAGAACATCAGCAATTAGGGGGTGAAAAGCGCCATTTTCACCATCGAGGTCTTGCCAAATCACAGAGGAGGACCCTTGAAAAGTGGGTTGGAGACCACCCACTCCTTGAATGTTAAGACTAACTATTGTTTTCAGTTGCATTTTTGAGGCAGTAGCAGAGTCAATGATGATAATATTTGCTCCTGTATCCACTAGAACCTTAAGGGGAACTCCATCTAAGTGGATGGTCATTCGAGGTTTTGTGTCTAGGATTGGCAATGTCCAGCGCACCTGGGGATATGCAGTGGTTCCTCTTACTTGTGGGTTGAGGGTTGTCCCCTTTTAAGTTTAAATTGTCCCTTTTGCAATCCTTTACCCAGTGATACCCTTGTTTACATTTAGGGCAAAGAGTTTTTGGTTATGAAGGCTTATTATCTTGTGGGCAATGTTTTGCTACATGTCCTTTTTTTATTACAATCCCAGCATATAGGCCTCAGCTTGTCATGCGAGAATTTTTCTTCATGCTGAAAGGCCAATTTATTGATTGCAGCTAGGAGTGCAAATATGGGTCCTGCTGTAGGAGTAACCTCCTTTGTGGTTGAAACCAATTTTGAGATTGACTCATTTCTGACAGGGACTAGGGCATTTTTTGTTTCAATATTTGCCCCCTCCCAAGCCAATTGTTTTATCAAGAAATCCTGAGCATGGCCAGCTGGAACTCTCTTTACTACAGCCTCTGTAACCCATGACAAGAAGTCAGGAAACCATTCATTAGGGGATTGCATTAAATTTCTAAATAGTTCCTCTGCTTTTGGTGGTGTAGTATTTTTTAAGGCTTTTATGGCCAAGCTTTTACCTTGGTCAAAAAACATAAACAAATTTGTGACTGGGTTTGTGGGTTAGTATAATTCCCACATTCAATAAGCATGTCCAATGTTAAGGGGATATTATAAGCCAAATTATCCCGTGCTGTTTGTCCCATTTCCTCCTCATAGGAGGCTTTCCATTGCAAGAATTGTGGGTGAGTTAAACAGGCCTTGAGAACAGTAAGCCAATTGAAGGAGTTTGAAGATTAACTGACCATTGATTAAGTATTTCTTCAAAGTAAAGGGAGCTGGGACCAGAATCGTGAGATGCCTTTCTAAGAAGGGCAAGGTCTGGAAGTGGGGTGGGGATTCAAGGCTTTTCACCCCCATCCAGACTCAAATTGATGGGGTACACTACAAATGAATTCTTGGGAGAAAAAGAAGATCCTTTAAAAGTTTCCTGCTTGGAGGAGGGAACTCCAAAGGGAACTCCAGAGAGAACTCCAGAGGGAGAGGGAGAGAGCAATTCACTCCAAGGGTACAGAGGGGGAGTGGCAGATGGTGGGAGGTCTTTACTACTCTGGTGGTGGACTTTGTCAGTATTCGAGTCTGTCTCATCCTCCTC
Organism: Sciurus niger; assembly: GCA_020740815.1. Lineage (NCBI taxonomy): Eukaryota > Metazoa > Chordata > Mammalia > Rodentia > Sciuridae > Sciurus > Sciurus niger. Next base: position 57,190 of record JAHUXG010018524.1, read on the forward strand.
AGAGGTCACAATGCTTGAAGTGGAGGTTTGCAAAATCATGTTCTTTTCATCTAGAGAATCATTGTGATTTTTAATGATATCCTCTACTGAGGAGCCCTGAAGGCTGGCAATAATCGCTAGGAGAATCGGAATGAAAGTTGCTGGTGACGAGTAGCCCTCATGGACTTCTCTTTTCCTAGCTAGGTATAGAACCCTCATCCAAATTTGGGGTCCCAAATGTTCTCGGGGCTAATCCATGGTGTGATGATTACCAATTCATCCCCAAAACAGTTTAGATCTTTTGGTTTCACCTTAAGCCCATGTTGTGCGAGAAGCATCTTTAAAGTGGTGAGCTGTGGAGCTCTCTACATGGGGGAGGGGGTTCTCATTGTTGTGGAGTGGAGTCCAGTGAAAGAGTGGTGTTGAGTTGTGGATTACTGTAAACAAATCTCTCCAGAACAAAGAGAATGACTGTGAGGCAACCTGCAATGAGTATACCTAAGCCTAAGATAGGGCCCCAGTGGGAAGACAAAGGGAGCCTATCTTCAGACATACAGAGAAGTGTGTTTAGGATTCAAAATATTTTGGTGCTTCACAGGGGAACTTCTATGAGTCATTACATCACAGCGGTGTGACTTTCATGGTGTCTCTGGTAAAAATCTCCACAGAGGGAGACCTGGTTCTGAATTTGGGGGGATCAATCCCTTATGTGAATTCTCCAGGAGAACCAAAGGGGAAGGTAGGGTCTCTGGTGAGGGGGCACATAACTCAAGCCAGTGGTGGTGTGTTCCTTTTCTTGGGGATTAGGGTAATTAGGAAGCACAGGGAAGAAAGGGGAGCAGAGGGGTCCTGTGCTTACCCTCACGGGACCATCAGCACACACAACACAAAGGGGCTCTTACCGAATCAGCAACCAGGGAGGACATGCCAATCCTGAGGAGCCATGAGTAATGAGGTATGTTGGTGCCAAATGTAGGGGTGTGTGCCAGGCTAGCTCAGGCACAGGTAAGAGCCGAAGGAGTCATAACCCAGACCGCGGGAGTTGGGTAAATGCAGGTTCATGGCGAGCAACCTGCAAACTCATTTATTGCAGGAGAAATCATACATTTTATAGACTTTTAACCCAATCACAATGTGCCATGCTGGATCAGACCACCAGGCCCCTATACAGGTTCCCTTGGTAACAATATGTAAATTTGGGTACAGTTGTTTACTTTCCTAAGTGACCAGAGTGGAATGCGCCTCTCTGTATGTATTCCTGATGGGCGTGAATGTGTGAAGGTTTTCCTCACACACTTGAGACATTCACAGCTGCTAGCCAAGACTTAGGATTTCTCCCAAAACAGAATCTTCCTTTTAACAATTTCACAAGAAAAGGCAAAGAGAAAATCTTCGTGGCGATAACATTAAATCTGCTTGGATGACTCAGAATGTATGTTGGCACAGCAACATGCTGTGTGGTGGGCAGCAGGCATATCTGGTGGTGGCTGTGGTGTGATTGAAAAGACCGGCTTCAGCAAACCATGCAGGGCTGGCTTCTTCTCAACCTTTCACACAAAAAGTTTTTGAAGCCCATCTTTTCATTCCCTTTCACAGGGCCCTATGACGTGAGGACTTCTCCCCACCATCTTACTCTGTGGGTCATGGTTCACAATGTTGGTTGTGTTATGTGCTGCACTGTAATGAGAATTTGAATTTCATGCAGATCCTGAAGTGTCATTGAAAAATCATCAGTTCCCTAGCTGTGTGGTGAATGAATGCCTTTCCTGGCTATTTATTCTAGACTTTATCCCAAATCTATTTCACTAGGACCAGACTGGTTCCTAGCCGCTGGTGCAGTCAGAAAGTCTGTGGATAATTGTGCAAGTGACCATGGATCACAGGACATGACTTTGATGTCTACTTTCTATTTCTTACATCACAGTGCATAGTAACCTAGGTGCAGTTGTGGATGCCTGTAGTCCCCAATACTCAGGATATGGAAGCAGGAGGATCCTAGATTCCAGTCAACTTAGGTAGACCCTCAAAATAAAAAATAAAAGGGGTGAGGATTTAGCTTATTAATAGAGCATCCCAGGGTTCAATTCCCAGAATGTCAAAAACAAGACAAGAATGCTCAGAAATAGGCTGATTGCTACAAAATTTCAGATTTGGGCATGAGCCCATGCATTTTTAGCCTAGATGTACCAAGGAGGCCACAGGGAAAGGCTGAGTACCTGGTGCAGCACAGGACACCTCCAGGTGTCCTCTTACAAGTTTTGCTCCTCTCAGCATGGTGCTGGTGGGTGTCCATGGCTGTGGATGTTCCAGATCTGCAGTCTTTGGCAGAACATGAATAGAGTATGGTTCCCAGTGGGTACAACTGGATCCTTAGCATGCTCAACTCTAGTGTCCAGGATGAAACCCTTGGCCACAGATGCATGAGGACATGCTTGGTATAGGGAGTCTGATCCTTCTGGGGATTCATAGGGGGCTTGAAGTGGAAACCAAGGAGGAAAAAAGAGGCAAAGCAGGAATGTCTTCCTCCTTTCAGGATGCCACCACAACATGCCTAGACTGGTGGCTTATAAACAACAAACTAATTTCTCACAGTTCTGGAGGTGAAAGCCCAAGTTCAAGACAAGGGCAGGTTTAGTGTCTGGTGAGAACTCCCTTCCTAGTTCACAGAAGGCATCTTCTTTTCTCTTTCCTACCATGGCAGAAGAGGCAGTTTTTTCCATTAACTTATTCATCCAACCACACATTTGCCCACTCAGCCACTGGTCATTCAAGCTTTATTGAGTGTCCACTGTGTCCTCTGCACTCTGTTTGTCTTTATATGTCTGCAATGACTGGGCCTTGGAGAATGCCTTTGAGATTCTTGGATGGGGAGAAGGGCAATGGACATGTAGAGATCACCATGGGCAACCTGGTGAGAAAGTCCTGGGAATCAGAACAAGAAGAAAATAGTTATTTAGTTGGGAGGAATCCAGAATGTTTATGAAAACATGGTCTCCATGGGACAAAGCATGACTCTACAGCCCTTATCTCTTGAGATGCTGTCTCCTTTAGAAGCATATGCTTTAGGTATCAGAGGGTGTCCAGATGTCATGAATATTGATGTTGTTCATCATTGCACACAGAAGCAAATCACTGGGGGGACCTACAGGTTGTAGTGACCCCCCTTCGCTGAGGACAGAAAGTGAGGCTCAGAACAAGGATGTTGAGGAGTGGAGAGAGTGACCTCAGGCTTTATGGGTTGATGGTGGCAGCCTCCATTGGCTTTTCTGCTCCTTTACAGTCTGGTGTCCTGTCCCCCACTCTACAATGAATGTAGTCACCCAGAGGCCAGGATTCCCTGGGCATCCTGCTCATGGACAGGTGACATGTGTCAAGTTGGTTTTCCTTTCTTCCTAAGTTTAGAGAAAGAGCTAGGTATTCACGAGGACCATTTGAAATTGCCAGACCCTGGGACCATGATTCTGCTGCAGGCTGTGGTCATGCAGGACTTGTGCAGCCAAGTCCTGGAGCCCAAGTCCAGCTGGACCAGAGGGGCAGGAACTTTACACCACAGCACCATGGGCAAGGACATGTTGGTGATATTCATAGATTAGTGTGAGTGGATCTTATAGTAATGGAAAATTTTAAGTACACAATGGATCTCCATTCTCACCAGCAGCAGAATGTCCCCATCCCATGGAACACAGGTTTCTGAAAGCACAGGTGGTCTCTGTGAGCATGAGCTCTTCTGATTCTACTCACTGGCACATGCTGCAGGCTCACCTGACCTGCCAGTCTCTGCAGTAAGAAAGACAGAAGTCAAATTCTAAAGGCTGGAATCTCATGGCCACACATGGCCAGTTGAGACACAGTGTCTCCTTACATTCTCCCTCTCCTCAACCCAGTTTTTACAGGAGTTTTGAATTATCTACCACATACAAAACACAACTCCCCTGACCCTGTCACTCATCCCCAGCCTGGCCATTGCCCACCTGGCCTGTACAATAAGTTATTAAAGACTTGATTCACCCTCCTCACTCTGTCCTTGAGCACTGAAAGAATATAGAAATGACCTTAGCACCTGTGGTCAGACCTTGGGGTGCAATGGTTGAAGGGCCCAGCTCCTGTGCATCGCTGCAGGGCCAACTTCATGGCTTAAGTCCTGCTTAAGTAGAATCTCAGCCTCTCTCACTTCCACTCTCCCATCCTGCCTCCCATGCTCTCTGTCTCTGGGTAAGAGAACTGATGTGTACCACTCTAGAAGCCTATTTGGGCTATTATAACTAAATGCCACAGAGTGGGTGGCATGAGCATCAGAAATGCTTTCCCAGCGTTCTAGAGGCTGAGAAGTACAAGGTCTTATGGCAAAACAGGTTTGACCCCAGGCCTCCTATCATGACCTGCAGGTGGCCACGGGCTCTGGGTGTGCCCACACAGCTTCTGAGTCTCTTCTTCAACAGACACTAATCCTTCTGCATCATAGCCCTGCCCCAATGATTGCACTGAACCTTAGTTACTTCCTCAGGTATTTAGATCTCTACTGTCAGGTCTGCCATGGTGGTGGGATATTGGTAGGTGAGTCAGTTATTCCTCTTATAGTTCATAATCCTTTACACTGAGCTTCCTCCTTTGTGTCTATCTCCTGTGTGTAATGTCCTGCTACTGCAGTGAGGCAGGGACAAGACAGTGAGTCCACATGTGTCTAAGGTGAGGCTTCTCTTCTTGGTCCACCATGGACCCCAACACCTACCTCTGGCTCTCCCTCACCTCTTCCTTTTCTGAGCCTCCTCTGCTTTCCCTGCCATGGCTCTGCCCCTGTCCTACCTTTCACACAGTATCCTGGTGCATTTCCCAGGGTGCGACTTCCCTTCTGGGCCAGTGCTCCTTCTGTGCTTCATTTGCAGGGTCACAACCCCATGGTCTGCAGGGCTTACAGCCAGAATTCTAGCATGAATCTCATCTCCTGGCCCAGGAAGGAAGACACAGGAAAATGATCAGAGGCAGCTGCTCCTGCAGTTTAATAGGCATGGTGATGATGAAAGTTCACCACCTTGAGAGAGCTGCCTGTCGTTGCTTCACATGTATATGTGTGTGTGTGTGCCGTGTATGTGCAATGAGCATGAATGTGGTGTGTGCTGTGATGTGCATGAATGTGGTGTGTGAAAAATGTGTGTTTTTTGTGGCATGTGTGTTGTGTGCTTATGTGTGAATGGGCATGATGTGTACATAGTATATGCTATGTGTTGTGTGTGATTTGTGTTACGTACGTGGTGTTGTGTGTTTAATGTGTGTATGGCATGTACAATTTGGTCATATGTGGTATGTATTATTCAAATGTGATGTGATGTTTGTTGTGTTTGTAGTATGTATGTGGCGTAATATATATGTGTAGTGTGCTAGGTGTGTATTGTATGCATGTGGTATGTGTGTAGTGAATAGTTTGTATGTAGTGTGCTGCATATGTGTAGTGTGTATGCTGTGTCATGTGTTTTTGTGTCATATTTGGCATGTGTGTGGCATGTCATTTGTGTAGCATGTTTTCTACATATTTGGTGGACAGCATGTTGCATATGTGTAGTATGAGTAGTGTGACTTGTGTGTTGTTTATCATATGTGATTTCATAGTGTATTTGTGGTGCATTTTGGGTATATACATGTAGCATGTGTATGATGTGTTGCATAGTTGTGTGAATGGTGGGTGTGTTTGTATTATTTGTGTTGTATGTGATATATTACATGTGTAAGGAGGTATGTATGTGGTGTGTGGTGTATTGTGTGTGGGTAGTATGTGAGATGTCTATTGTATGTGCTCAGTTATTTGTGTGGTATGCATGTGGCATGTCATATACATGTACAGTGAATGGTCTGAGTTTTGCATTTTTCATGCTGTGTGTGGTGTGAGTTGTGTGTTGTTTCTGTTGTGTTTGGTGTCAGTTGTGTGTGTTGTGTCTAGAGAGTGAGAACCAACCTGGTGGCCTTGTGTTCCTGCCCAGCTCCCAATATCTGGGGGCCACCTGGGCACCCCTAAGCTCACACTGCTTTATCTGGCACAAGGGCCTGATGCCTCCTGGAAGTTCCGGGGCCTGCCTCACAGTCAGCAAGAAACGCTGATGCCATAATGCTGATGGTGTCCTGGCTGTGACCTCCTATCCCACCACCAGCAACTCAGGGGCCTTTGGTGGTATATCTAATACTCAATCACCCTGCTGGAACCTGTACAGACACAGGGCTTCAGTACCTCTTCCTACAGGGCAATCTCTGCAGGCTGTTAGCACCTCCAAAATCAGCCTCCTCACAGCCATGCAGTAGTGGATGTCATTCCAGAATAGCACCAGCTCCTTGCTTCCTCCTGGCAACTGGCACCTCTGGAAGAAGAACATGCTGAGACCTGGCTGCCCCAGCAAAACTGGATGTTATCCCCAAAACCAACCTTGGCGTAGGCAGTAAGGACTGCGGGGAGGGATTAGGTGTGGGTTTGAACCAAATTATCAGTGAATCTGCAGTGTGTTGAAGCAGGGCAGTGGCTACACTGCCAACTAGGCTGGGAATAGTGACCCTGCAAAGGAGGCAGTTCTCAAGCTGTAACAATTGTCTCAACTTTGTCACAAAGTGATCAGGTCCAAAAACTCACCTTGACTCCTTTAGACCATCCCAATAAAGCATGGTCCTTAGTTGTACAGGTGAAGAATAGAAGGCCTGGTGAGGCCCATCAGTCCAACTCTGGGTGTACAGCAAAGGTGACATCACAGTCAGGGCCACAGCATTCTGACCCCAGGCACCAGTGTTTGATAAACACCTTAAGTGAACAAACATCATTTCTTACCCAGCAAGTCTAGGCCCTCAGGTTTGAGGCATGTTCTGAGCTGAGTGGGATAAAGGGGTACCTTTTTTGTTCAGTGACAGTTCACTCATCCCCAGAATTAAACTAATGACAAGCTCCTGAAAGTCAAAAAAGCAAGAACCCTTTGTGTACACTGTTAATCTAGCTGTCTCTCAAACCACTTTGTCTAATATTTTAATCATCAGAGCATTAAGCAATTGATCTTATTATGTGCAATTAATACTAAAGCTGATTTAAGAATAACTTCTTCAAGTCTGCCTTTGTAATCCCTATTCCTTCTGTTTTTGCTTTATGAGTTGTTTCATTTGTACTGTTGGTGCATATGCTAAGTAAACACACATTTTTTTTTGAAGTACTATAGCTTAAAGACTTAAAACAAGAAATTGGAAACTACCAGTGATATATAAAACAACATTAGTTAAAATGCACAGAATCTTTTAAAAGTCGATATTAGGAGCTGATGTATAGCTCATTGGCAGTTTTCCTAGTGTGCATGCAGCACTGGGTCCACTCCCAAGCAAAAGAAAAATGAAAAATGATAAATCATGCAATGCAAATTCTACCAACATGATATTTGGCATAAACCTTGCCAGAATTCCGTAATAGGTACTTGAAAGTTAAAGAGTGGTTCCAAAATTATTTTCTCTAGTTTACACTTTTAAGTTTATTTTTCCTTCAAAATTGAAAAAGAAATACTGAGATTTTTAATCTCCATAACATTTGGATTATTAGATTTTAAATTTATTTTTATTGCTAAAAATGGGATACATGTTGTTTCTCTGTACATGGAGTAAAGGCATATCATTTGTGTACTCATATATTTACATAGGGTAATGCTGTTTGATTCATTCTGCTATTTTTCCCTTCCCCCACCTCTCCCACCCCACTTTTTCCCTTATACAGTTCCTTCTTCCTCCATTTTACCCCCTTCCCCCCATTATGTGTCATCATGCACTTATCAACAAGATCATTCTTCCTTTGGTTTTTGAGATTGGCTTATCTCACTTAGCGTAGTATTTTCCAATATCATCCATTTGCCTGAACATTCCATAATTTTATTATTTTTTTATGGCTGAGTAATATTCCATTGTATAAATATACAATAGTTTCTTTATCCATTCATCAATTGAAGGGCACCTAGGCTACTGTGAATTGAGCAGCTATGAACATTGATGTGGCTGCATCTTTGTAGTATGCTGATTATAAGTCCTTTGGGTGTATGCTGACCAGTGGGATAGTTGTGTCAAATGGTGGTTCCATTCCAAACTGTCTGAGGAATCTCCGCACTTCTTTCCAGATTGGCTGCACTAATTGGCAACCCCACCAGCAATGTATGAGTGTACCTTTATCCCCATATCCTCGCCAACACTCATTGTTGCTTGTATTCTTAATAATCACCATTCTAATAGAGTGAGATGGAATCTTAGGGTAGTTTTGATTTGCATTTCTCTTATTACTAGAGAAGCCGAACATTTTTTCATATGTCTGTTGATTGCTTGTAGATCTTCTGTGAAGTGTCTGTTCATTACCTTAGACCATTTGTTGATTGGATTATTTGTATACATGGTGTAGAGTTTTTCGAGTTTTTTATAGATTCTGAAGATTAGAGCTGAATCAGAAGTAGGAGTGGCAAAGATTTTCTCCCAATCCGTAGGCTCTTTCTTCACATTGCTGATAGCTTTCTTTGCTGAGAGAAAGCTTTTTAGTTTGAATCTATCCCAGTTGTTCATTCTTGCTTTTATTTCTTGTGCTATGGGAGTCCTGTTAAAAAAGTCTAATCCTGGGTTGACATGTTGAAGATTTGGACCTACTTTCTCTTCTATAAGATGAAGGGTCTCTGGTCTGATTACAAGGTCCTTGATCCATTTTGAGTTGATTTTTGTGCAGGGTGAGATATAGGGATTTAGTTTCATTCTGCTGCATATGGATTTCCAGTTTTCCCACCACCATTTGTTGAAGAGGCAATCTTTTCTCCATTGTATATTTTTGGGACCTTTGTCTAGTATGAGAAAATTGTATATTTTTGGGTTTGTATCCATGTCCTCTCTTCTGTACCATTGATCTACCTATCTATTTTGGTACCAATACCATGCTGACTTCATTACTATTGCTTTGTAGTACAGTTGAAGATCTGGTATTGCTATACCCCCTGCTTACTCTTCCTTCTAAGGATTGCTTTAGCAATTCTGAGTTTCTTATTTTTTCAGATGAATTTCATGATTGCTTGCTCTATTTCTGTAAGGTACGTCATTGGGATTTTAATTGGAATTGCATTGAATCTGTATAGCACTTTTGGTAGTATGGCCATTTTGACAATATTAATTCTGCCTATCCAAGAACATGGGAGATCTTTCCATTTTCTAAGGTTTCCTATAATTTCTTTCCTTAGAGTTCTGTAGTTCTCATTGTAGAGGTCTTTCACCTCTTTTGTTATATGATTCCCAAGTACTATATTTTTTTCAAAGCTATTGTGATTGGGGTAGTTTTCCTAACTCTCTTTCTGAAGATTCATTTTCATACTGATGTATAAAAATGCATTGTATTTATGAGCATTGATCTTGTAACCTGCTACTTTACTGAATTCACTTATGAGTTATAAATGTTTTCTACTAGAATTTCCTGGTTCCTACAAATATATAATCATGTCATCAGCAAATAGGGATAGTTTGCGTTCTTCTTTTCCTATTCATATCCCTTTAATTTCTTTGGTCTGTCTAATTGCTCTGGCTAGAGTTTCAAGTACAATGTTGAATAGAAGTGTCGAAAGAGGACATCCCTGCCTTGTTTCAGTTTTTAGGGGTAATGCTTTCAGTTTTTCACCACTTAGAATGATATTGGCCATGGGTTTAGCATAGATGGCCATTGCAATGTTAAGAAATATTCCCACTCTCCCTATTTTTTCTAGTGTTTTCAGTATGAAGGATGCTGTATTTTATCAAATGCTTTTTTCTGTTTCTATCAAAATAATCATGTGATTCTTGACTTTAAGTCTTTTGATATGATGAATTACGTATATTGATTTCCAAATGTTGAACCAAACTTGCATCAGTGGGATAAAATCCACTTGATCGTGGTGCATTATCTTTTAAATATATTTTTGTATATGATTTGCTAAAATTTTGTTGAGAATTTCTGCGTCGATGTTCATTAAAAATATTGGTCTGAAATTTTCTTTCTTCGATGTGTCTCTGTCTGGTTTAGGTATCAGGGTGATAATGACTTCATATAATGAGTTTGGGAGGGTTCCCTCCTCTTCTATTTCATGGAATACTTTGAGGAGTATTGGAATGAATTCTTCTTTAAATTTTTGTGAAGCTCAGCTAAGAACCCATCTGGTCCCGGACTTTTCTTTGTTGGTAGGCTTTTGATGACTTCTATTTCATTACTTGAAATTAATCTATTTAAGTTGTGTATGTTCTCCTGGTTCACTTTAGGTAATTCATGTCTCTAGAAATCTGTTGATGTCTTCGAGATTATCTCATTTATTGGAGTATAGATTTTCAAAATAGTTTCTAAGTATATTTTGTATTTCACTTGTGTCTGTAGTGATATTTCCTTGTTCTTCCAAATTTTAGTAATTTGAGTTTTATCTCTTCTCTTTGTTAGTGTGGCTTACGACTTATTAATTTTGTTTATTTTTTCAAAGAACCAACCATTTATTTGGTTAATTTTTTCTATTGTTTCTTTTGCTTCAATTTCATTGATTTCAGCTCTGATTTTAACTATTTTCTGTCTTCTACTACTTTTGGTGTTGGTCTGTTCTTCTTTTTTCTAGGGCTTCAATCTGTAGTGTTAAGTCGTTTATTTGTTGACATTTTCTTCTTTTATTGAATACGCTCCATGAAATAAATCTTCCTGTAAGTACTGCTTTCATAGTGTCTTAGAGATTTTGATATGATGTGTCTTTGTTCTTGATTACTTCTAAGATTTTTTTTATTTTCCTCCTGATGCCTTCTGTTATCCATTCATCATATAATAGCATATTATTTAATCTCCAGGCATTGGAGTAGTTTCTGTTTTTTTTCTGTCATTTATTTCTAATTTCAATCCGTTATGATCTGATAGAATACAAGGTAGCATATCTATCTTCTTGTTTTGCTAACATTAGCTCTATGGTATAAAATATGATCTATTTTAGAGAAGAATCCATGTGCTCCTCAGGAGAAGGTATACCCCATCTTTGTTGGATGGCATATTCAGTATATGTCTGTTAAGTCTAAATTATTGATTGTGTTTTTGAGATCTATGATTTATTTATTCAATTTTTGTTTGGAAGATCTGTCCAGTGTTGAAAGATGTGTGTTAAAATCACCTAGTATTATTGTGTTGTAGTCTATTTGATTTCTGGGGTTGAGAAAGATTTGTTTGATGTATATGGATGAGCCAATGTTTGGGGTTGGATATTTATGATTGTTATGTCTTGTTGACTTATGCTTCCTTTAAGCAGTATGAAATGTCCTTCTTTATCCCTTCTGACTAACTTTGGCTTGAAGTCCACATTATCTGAAAGGAGGTGGACACTTCAGCTCTTTTGCTGTGTCCATGTGCATGGTATGTTTTTCCCATCCTTTCACCTTTAATCTGTGGGTATCTCTATCTATGAGATGAGTCTCTTGCAGGCAGCATATTGTTGAATTTTTCTTTTTAATTCAATATGCCAGTCTATGTCTTTTGATTGATGAGTTCAGGCCATTGACATCCAGGGTTATTATAGAGATATGATTTGTATTTCCAGTCATTTGGCTCATTTTTCTTTTTTGACACAACTTGGTTTCTCCCTTATTTGGCTATTTCTTTAAGCTAGTTCCTCCTTTTACTGATTTGCATTATGCATGATTTTCATTTCTTCCTCATGGACTATTTTGCTTAGAATTTTCTGTAATGCCAGCTTTCTTTTTGTAAATTCTTTTAGTTTTTGTTTATCATGGAAGGATTTTATTTCATCATCAAATCTGAAGGTAAGTTTTGCTGGGTATAAGGTTCTTGTTTGGCATCCATTTTCTTTCAGGGCTTGATAAATGTTGTTCCAGTCCCTTCTATCTTTTAGGGTCTGGATTGAAAAATCTGCTGATATTCTTATTGGGTTCCCCCTGAATTTACTTTCATTCTTTTCTCTCACAGACTTTAAAATTCTGTCTTTATTTTCTATGTTAGGTGTTTTCATAATAATGTGCCTTGGTGAGGGTCTGTTGTAATTTTGTGTATTTGGAGTTCTACTAGCCTCTTGTACTTGATTTTCCATTTCATTCTTCAGATTTGGAAAATTTTCTGATATTATTTTATTGAAAAGATTGTTCATTCCTTTGGTTTGTTTCTCTAGCCTCCCTCATTACCAATAATTCTTAAATTTGGCCTTTTTGTGATATCCCATAATTCTTGTAGATTCTTTTCATAATTTCTTACCATCTTCTCTGTTTGATCAACTTGGTTTTCAAGTTTAAATATTTTGTCTTCATTGTCTGAGGTTCTATCTTCCAGGTGTTCTATCCTATTGGTTATGTTTTTATGGAGCTTTTAATTTGCTTTATTGTTTCCTTCATTTCAATGATTTCTGTTTTATTTTTCAGTATCTCTAACTCTTTATTGAAATGATCTTTTGCTTCCCGTATTTGCTCTTTTAACTGTTGATTGGTGCAATCATTTAATGCCTGCATTTGCCCTTTCATCTCATCCTTCAATGCCTCCATTTGATCTTTCATCTCCTCGTTTGCTTCTTTGATTGTTTCAATTATGCACATTCTGAACTCCCTTTCTGACATTTCTTCTGCAATGCTGTCATTGGGTTTTATTGATATAGCATCTAAGGTTTATTTGGGACATTTTCTTCCCTTGTTTTCTCATCTGCAATATCTCAGTGGGACTCTGAGATATTGCAGATTTCCTCTATTGGTTTATAGTGTCCCTGTAGATTTCCAGTATATCACCTCCTAGCCTTCAGTAACCTAAAGTCTTGGAGGAACTTGATAATGCAGTGCTTCTGAAGAAAGCCTCCCCTGGCCCACTGCTGGGTGCGAGATTTTGGGATAGGTGTGCTCGGAAAGCCTCTCATTAGGCGGGTCTGCCCCAATTAGCTGTCTGAGAACTGGGCCTGCTGCCAGATGGAGCTGGACTGCTTGGAAAAACTCTGTCCCCCCTGCCCTGGTCTCAGAAGCTAACTGCAGACTGCACCAGGACCAACCCCTGGGGGCTGGGTGTGCGCAGAATGCCTCTCACTGGGCGGGTCTGCTGTGAGAAGCTGGCTGTGGACTGGGCCTGCCGCCAGATGGAACCAGGCTGTTTGGGAAAGCCTCTCACCACGCTGCCCTGGTCTGAGAAGCTGCCCACTGTTCCTGCCTAATGCTCGGGACGAGTTATACCCACTGGGAGTGACTCACTCGGCATCTCTGAGCTGGTCCGAGTCTCTCAATACCTCCCCTTCTTGAATCCTGAGTTCTGGAGTGACAGGAGGTGCAGTCACCCTCTAGTCTGCCATCTTGAAAAAATCAGATTTTTTTTAAGATTTGAATGTTGTTAGATTTTTCTATTCTTTCCTAAAACATGGCTAATTTTGAAAAGGTAAAAATCTTCAAAACCATATTGTGGTTCTCAAACATTCTGAAAAGCAGTAGTTTTATTTAAATATTAGTAACTTCTTGAGTATGCAAATAGGTTATAAACATCAAAGGCATATCACTGAAGCATAAATATATTTAAATCAATAAACTTTTAGGTTAGATCCCAAAGTCACTGTTAAATGAAGAATCTTAAACAACTTGAACAAGTTTAAAATAATGATTTACAATCCAGGAGTACAAAGCACATTAGTGGCACAAGATGAGGCACCACTTAGAAACAGAAAAGAGATGCAAGGTACAAGAAGACCTCAACTGGTTACAAAGTCAGTTTGCAGTTTGCCAATTTTTTTGTCTCTTTTGGTCAGTTGAGACCTTGCTATTGTGATTGGCTGGGTTTCCGTGTTAGTTACAATAGAACACTCTTACTTAGGCTTTCAATACTATAATAGATTGTAGATGGATGTTTCTTTCACAATAACATTGGGGGTGGGAGAGCCAGAGAAGGAAGAGTGTGCCCAGAAGACATTGAGCCATACTAATCATTCAAGACTCTCTGTTTCCACATGGAATTGTAAGCAGCAATTCAGGACATATTGCATAAGGGAGTAGGACCAGAAGGAGCCTCTGGCTGAAGGTGACCTACCCCCAACACCCTGGCAGCTTTGTGGAGTTGCAAAAATGTCTGTAGGCATGCAAAAATCATCCTCTAGAGAAAGATGGCTAGGTGCACCTGACTTCATCACACACCTCAGCTGCAGCCAAACTGAGCAGATTTCTCAGGTGCTAAAACCATGGAACTTTGCTCCAGACCTGGAATGTGAGAGAAGTCAATTCTGCTTTCCTTAGTTTGAAATCCCCCTCCTGATTTTGCTGAATAAATGTTCAGATATTTATGTCTCTCAGGGGTTTAGCGGGAAGGTGGTTCTCCATATATTCATTTTCACATCCTCATATTCAACCAACCTTAGCTGAAAAACATTTACAAATGATTCTGTATATACTAAATAAACAGGAACATTTTTCAGTTATTACTCCCTTACTTGTTACAACGTGTTTATATTCTACTTGTATTCCATTTAATGCCCAGATGTTTTATAAAATGCAAATGTGTGCATACATTATATGCAAATACTGTACTATTTCCTAGGAATGACTTAAGCATTCCTGTATTTGGGTATCTTTGGGGCTTCTGGAACCCATCCAATCTAGCAGTTAAATAATTTCTGTGATGACATGCCTCTGCAAAACTTAGGTGATCTCTGGTTCAGGCTACACACTCAGAGCTCTGGGCCACACACTCCAGCCACACACTTGATATAGAAGGAAGTCATCTAAGGGAACAGAGCTGGAATCCATCCAAAGTGCCTGCTAGAGCCAGGCAAGGGATGGGGATTTAGTTTTCCGAACAGGCTAGAATGGTTGAACCTCCCTTGATTGAAGGGGTCCTTGACCTGCTAGTAGTTAAAATTCTGGGAATGGACAAGAAGCCAGGAAGTTCTCTGACCCATACCTGTCTACTTTCTATGAAAACTCCATCTGCCATAAAGGGGCGTGACTCCTCCCTTCACTCCTCGCCCCCTCATTATGCAGGGTTCCTTCAGTATTGTCCCACCTCCTTTTCAGAGGTGCTGCTTCATTTCCACAGCAGCCTGCTGGTGTTGGGTTGTTAGCAAGATTTTGCAAGCCTGAGTATTACAGTGTGGAGGCCACATCTTCATGCTTGTGTGCATGCGGGTGTGTGCATGCCTAGGCCCCCAGGTTCTGTTCCCAACTCTGCCCGTCAGGAGTACCAGACTGACCACATGTATAGTGACCAGGTGGTGCACTCTAGATGGCTGAGAAAATCGCCCCCAGAGAACAAGTTGTGACTCTGTGTGAGTGAGGGTCTATAAAGAAACTGGGAGTCCATAGGGCACTTGGACAGTAGGTGTGGACAGTGGGGGGAGTTTGCGGGGAGGGGTATCATCTCTAAAGACTCTCTCCAGTCAGTTCCCTATAAACTCATCCCATTTTGAAGTTATATAAAAGCTTTGGGAGGAAATGGGTGAATTTACAGGGCTTGGGGCCATAGATGCACCTTAAGTTCATGCTAAGGATCAAGCAGGGAATGGACTTGTCCGTTCTCCCACCCCCTACCCTTGCAGTCACTTTCAGTGGTCCACAGTTGCTATTGGCCAGTAGTTTTCATTGTTCTCTTTTGTTATACTTACTTAAAGCTGTAGTGAAAGGAAGATGAGCAGCACCTTTCCACTGTTGTCACCTGGCTATTTCTTGTGATACCTCTTTCTTCTCTTGAGAAAGGCAGCTTGCATGCTGCTGTTTTTCATCTCTGAGGTTCCTGGATGAGACTGACACATACACCCCAACCATGAGGATGAGACTGCATTAAATTTCTCTACCAGGGTTGATTTGTGAACACCTGCCCTGTATATCCATCTGAGAAGTAATGTCTTTATTATTTCCCAGAGCATACAAATTCACCACACCCAGAACTAATCTCCTCTTCATCCCTCTGACCTTCACCCCAAAACTGCACCACAAATGGTGCCACCAAATAGCCACTTGTCTGCTGAGAAATGTGGAAACCATCTTTGAGCTTCTGTCACCCAGTAATCCATGTTAGACCCCCACCAGACTAAATACTCTGACTATGAATGCCCCACCCACCACCTTGAGGCTGAGCATTGCTCATCTCTGACAGCCATATGGGAACTCACCCATGTGTGAAGCTCTATGCTAGATAATTCACTTCACATTAACTTAGTATTGTTCACCCTGTGATCAGGGCCATCTAGTTTTGTCCCAAAGCTGGAGCACTGTAAAAGAAGAAAATGTTTTATGCTGAGGTAGTTGCAGATGCCCTTTACTCAGCGTTCCCATGTGACCTGATTTGAAACCCTGTGTTGTGGCCTCATCAGGTGCTGACAGCAGCAGAGTCAGGATGCAGAAAGCCTCCAGTGCTGAGAGCCCCTCCTGTCTCCCTTTCTTTATTTCTACCCCTCCCCAGCCCTGCCAAACCCTTAATTCCTGATATTCCTGAATTGTCCTCTGTATCTGTAACCTGGTCATCTTACCTTTGCTTCTTTGTTGAACTCAGGTAATATGTTACCTTTTGGATATTTTCAGTGTGGGTCTCTATGAACTTGTTCAAGTTATTGTGTGTCAACAGATTATTTTCTCTTTGTTAAGTGGCATCCAGTTCCATGGTTGTACCAGGCTCTTGGTTTGACAATTTGCCTTCATTGGTTTCAAGAATGCTTATGGCTAAGAACACTGTACACCTTCACATGATTGCATAGTGCCCTCAAATATTTTTCTGTTTTCTTTAAGGAATGTTTGCTTTTATTTTATGTTAAGTTTTAAGAATATCGTACACAATCAAGATAGTAACCCTCTGCTCAGAGTGTGGTTAACTTTTTTTTTTTTTTTTTTTTGGTGGTGGATACTGGAGATTGAACACTGGACCATTTTCAAATGATCTACATCCCCAAATCTTTGCATTATTTTATATTTTTAAGATGGAGTCTCACTAAGTTGCTAAGACTGTCCTCAAATTGAGGCTGAAGTAATCCTTCTGTCTCAGCCTCCCATGTTTTTAGGTTGACAGTCATGAACACCATACACAGCTTGAATTTTCATTCAGTCTGTTCCTTGTATTTTTATCCACTGAACCAGTGCATTCACTGAGCAGGAGCTTATCAATTTTTCAATCTTTCCTTTTCTAGGTTGTACTTTATTGTCAAATCCAGGAATGGTTTGCTTAACTCTAGATTCTGACATTTTTTCTCATTTTGATTAGTTTTGTTTTAATAAATTGTATGCTTTGGAACTACAATAACCCCCAAACTTCAGGTGTCTGTGCTGCAGTGTTCAGAGGTGTAAAGATTGGATTATAAGTGCTCTAAACTTATTGGTGGGTTAACACATCAAATAACTTGTTTGGAGCAGGCTGGGTTATAGCTCAGTGGATGAACATCTGCACAGCATGAGTGAGACCTTGGATTCCTTCCCCACTGTGGCAAAAAAACTATAAATTAAATTAATGACTTGAGTGGACTTACTGGGAGGTGTTGAAAATGAGAAGCAAGCAGGGTTTGACTAGGAGAATTGGGTTCCATGGTGTGGCCTGGGCGACTATAAGGTTCCTTATTTCCTGTCTGTCTCTCTGTCCCTGATTTCTGGTTGCCAGAGCTCAGCACCTTTTCACTTTCCTGCCCAATGTCTATGAGGTTACTGCAGCAAAGTTTGCTGACCACACTCTTTATACCATGAGTCAAATAAACCCTTGCTGCTCAGAGGTGTCCTTGTCAGGTGTAGTGGTCACAGTGCAGAGGAGACGACCAACACACTGTGCATCTTATAGGGTTGTGTTTTCCCTCAGTTCCATGACCCACTCTAAGTTTTGTATAAGATTTGAGACATAGCTCATTTCCTTTTTCCAGTGTATGTTACCTGCTGCCCCTGCATCATTGTGAACTAAGCCACTCTTATTTCACTGAATTGCTCCCTTGTTTATGTGCAGTCAGCTGGCTCATTTCTCTGGCCCCCTTCTAGGGCTGTGTTCCAAACTGTTGACCCTGTTTCTCTCCCTCTGTCCACCTCACCGTTGGTCTTTCTGACTGTGGTCATGCGATGAGTCTGGAAGTCTGGTGGATCATTCTCCACCAGCTCATTCTCATTTTCAAACTATTTTAGCTCTCCCCATTCCTCTACCTTTAAATACAAGTTGATGATGACATTGTTTGTGTCTAAGAAATTTTTGATGTGATACTGACAAGCATTTCCTTGCTCCATATTTCTTGGTCCTAAGTTTTTTTCCTGAAATGAAATGGTGCTGTGACTTTTGCCTCAATCATCAAACAAGAGTTATGAGTTTTGAGAGGAGAGCCTGTTGTATCAACATACACTTCTGTTTAATGGGTGATTTCTTTATGCTGTTGTCATCTAGACCCTCTTCTCATCATTGCTTTTTGAACAGAGACTTCCTCTGACCCTTCCACAGGGCAGGTTTGCTGGCAGCAAGTCCTCTATTTGCCTTCTCTGGAGAGTGTCTCCCTTACCTCTTTATTCTGAAGAGTATTTCCCCTGGATGTAGAATATTCTGAATAATTGACCTCAGAAAAGACAGGTCAAGTGGGAGTGCTAATTTAATTTTGTTTTTTTTAATTAATTTTTTAATTTATTCTATTTAGTTAAACATGAAAGTAGAATGCATTTATATATTTCATTAAATCATGCATAATTGGAGCTTAATTTCTCATTTTTCTTGTACATATTGTAGCATAACATCAGTCATGCATATATATTTATATATATATATAATATATATATATATATATGAGGTTATAATGACTGTATCACTCTACTGTCCTTCCTACCCTCATATCCCTTCCCCTCCCTTCACTCCGCTCTACCTAATATGAAGTAATTGTATTCTTCCCTATCAACCTGCCCTCTTATTGTGAATTAGCTTCCAAATATCAGAGGAAATATTCAGGCCTTGCTTTTTGGATTTGGATTTTTTTTTGCATGATATTCTCTAACTCCATCCATTTACTGTAAATGCCATAATTTTATTCATCTTTGAAGCTGAATAATACTCCATTAGGTGTGTGTGTGTGTGTGTGTGTGTGTGAGTGTGGGTCTGTGTGGTATATGTATGTATTACATATTTTCTTTCTCTATTCATCCATTAAAAGGCACCTAGGTTGCTTCCATTGTTTAACTATTGTGAGTTAAGCTGCTATAAACAATGATGTGGCTGCATCTGTGTAGTATGCTGATTTTAAATGATTGGGGTATAAACCAAGGAGCAGGGTAACTAGATCAAATTGTGGTTCCATTCCAGGGTTCTGAGGAATCTCCATACTGCTTTCCATAATGGTTGCACCAATTTGCATTTCCACAAACAAGGTATGAGTGTACTTTTTTCCCCACATCCTCAACAACATTTATTGTTATTTGTGTTCTGGATAATTACCATTAGGATTGGAATGAGGTAAAATCTTAGAGTAGTTTTGATTTGCATGCCTCTTATTGCTAGAGATGCTGAACATTTTTTCATATACTTATTGATTGATTTATCCTAGAGATTAATGCTTTATCTGAGGTGCATGTGGTAAAGATTTTCTCCCAGGTTGTACACTCTCTTTATATTATGATTGTTTATTTTGCTGAAAAAAGCTTTTTAGTTTGAGTCCATCTCATTAATTGATTACTGATTTAACTTCTTGCACTTTAGGGGTCTTATTAAGAAAGTCATATCCTAGGCCAGAATGGTGAAGATTTGTGCCTACTTTTTTTTCTACAAGATGCAGGGTCTCTGTCTAATGTGTAAGTTTTTAATCTACTTTCAGTTGCTTTTTGTGTGTGTACAGAGTGAGATATAAAGTATATATTCAGTTTTGAAAAAAATAAGAAAACCTGAATAGCCAAAACAATCCTTATCAAGAAAAGTGAAGCAGGAGGCATCAGAATACCAGACCTCAAACTCTTCTACAGAGCTATAGTAATAAAAACAGCCTGGTATTTGCACCAAAACAGACATTTCAACCAGTGGTACAGATAGAATACACAAAGACATACCTACATAAATACAGTTATCATGTGCTAGACAAAGGCACCGAAGACATTAACTGAAGAAAAGATAGCCTATTCAACAATAGTGTGGGGAAAAATGGGAAGCCACAAGTAACAAAATGAAATTAAACTTTTAGCTCTCACCCTGCTTTTGGATTTTGATTACAAGATTCCCTTGGGTGTAGTCAGACAGTCTGGACTTTGTGATAATATTAGTACAACTGTGAGAATGTACTAAAACCAATAGGAATTTGCATGTTGAAATGGTGGCATTTACAGCATGTGAATTTTTTCTCAATTTTTTTTATAAAAGAAATTCCTTGGGTTTTGGGGGATCAAATTTGTTCACGTCCGCTGGACTTGGGAACAGTTGTGTAGGCTGTGCCCTAGGCTGTCACACAGGTCCAGAAAGGCTGTGCTCATGCCAGTGCTTGTTGCTATGGTCCAGGGGTCCTGTTACTTTTGAACAGAGGGCACTGTTTTGATGTTACACCAGGTCCTGGAAAGTGTGTGACCAGTTGGACTTGGAGTGAAGTGCTGCTGTGGAACTCTGATTTTTATCTTCCTGGGAGGATAATGGGCCCATTTCCTCTCACATTTTGTGAAGAGTAGGTCAGCTTTTCAAAGTGAGTTTTAACTTGCCTAGTGTGCCCTCTCTGGTGGGAAGTTCCTTCATTCTACATGCATGTATTCCACCCTGTTGTAGTTGGTGATGCTGTAGATCTGAGTAAGTGATGCCAGGGTCAATCGATGTGGGGACAGCATGGTGTATGGACGTACATCAACCAGTCAATCTTGAGGAGTCTCTCACAATGCCAGGTATACTGGCTTAGGCCCCAAGGGATAAGCAAGAGGATGTTTTGAATGACTAGGAAGATTGTTACTGGAACAAGCAGGGAGTTGGTCAGTTTCTTTGTCTCCTAAACAATATGCCCCCTTGGGCCCTTGACATCTTGTTTATGAGGGATTTTCTCTTAGCTGTTTGGAGATTCAGTTTCTAGATGGAGGACATTAGTTGCATGTGAGAGTTTCATTACTGTGAGGTCTTTCTGAGGAGGGAAAGAGGCTTGCCTTCCTTATCAGTGAAGAATCCAGTGTTTCAAGTTATCAGCTTTCATAAAAAGTAAAAGGTGGTTACAAAACCCTCCATACAAGAGTCAGAGCATAGTGGCTGGAGTTGTGACTCAGTGGTGTAGCACTGGCCTGGTAAGTGTGATGCCCTAGTTCAATTCTTGGCACTGCATATAAATAAACAAATTAAATTAAATTAAGGACCATTGATAACTGAGAAAATATATTATTAAAAAAAGAGTCAGAAATTAGTCATTAGTGAGAGTCCTCAGCTGAGGTGGGAGCTATGAGGGAGCAAGGGTTCAGTATCTGACAAGTGCTCATGAAAGAGCCTGTTGCAGTAATGGCTCTGTCAAAGAGTTTGTATTTCTAGTAAAGAAAAAGCACTTCTTTTCTGCCTAACACTGAAACTTTGCAGAAGGGAAGAACTTTCTGTTGACCTTGACTGTGTTTGCGTATGCACTCAACTTTCATTGCTTAAAACTCTTTCAATAAACACTTTTCCATGGCCAGGCCTGCCAAAAGCCTTCCCACAACTTGGCTCATATTCCACCCCTGTCATCAGTGAGGAGATGTCTGCCCTCACAACAGCCCTCCACAGCCACAGAACGATGTGACAGCACCTCTGCTTTGAGCTTCTGCCCTGAAAGCAGAGACATAGTATAAATCCAACTAACAAAGAGCCCTTAGACCTAACCAGAACTGACTCCAGGTCTCAGGTGGGTGACAGCAGAATACTGTACCAACCAGGTCAGATTTTGTGTTGTGATGCCTGGCCTCTTTTTCCATGCCTCTGACCCTTTGGACAGGAAGTTCCCCTGACCTCTTCCACCAGGTCCTGCCTTCATCCTGGCTCACTTGTCACTGATCCATATGGCCCCAGGTTCTGGGGTGAACATGCCTAAATCCACATCACTTCCCATATGATGTGGTGCAAGTCTTTGTCAAAGGTTTTGATTTCTTCCGTGAATTTGATCAAATAGTTTCTGCTTTCATCCAGTGCTTCATGGGTGCATCATGGAGATTTTGGGAGCTGGTGTTGGTATTCCTGAAAGATGGTTCAGTGGAGGGGGAAACCCTGCATCTCTTAGTCCCAAGGGAAAAATCCTGAAGGGCTCCCAGTAGACACAACCTGATATTTTTCATTTGTCAAGGGATGCATAAGGAACCATTAAAACACTTGTGGCTTGTTCAGCTGAAAAGAGTTTTTTGGCAAATGGAGTTTTTTTCTTTCTGAAAATTTTGTCTTTTGTGCTGTTGTAGTGGGTTCTCCAGGTTTAATGCAGTTTGGCCTGAGTATCTAGGCTCCAGGCTTCCTCCCATCTGAGAACTGAGAAAAGAACATGTGCCTCCACACCCAGCTCTCTTTTTAACCCTTCTTGTAACTCCTGGATATTTATTTCCTTTGCAAACTTCCAGTTCCCTACATAATCCACACAAACATACCCAGGATAAAGCCTACATGACCAATAGAAGACTTGAGGGACACTGCTTGAATATTGACATCAGGTGGCATGAAATATCTTTCTGAACACTCTTTCCTAAAGGGATCAGTGGAAGATGCTCACAAAGGGGAAATGGTTCTCAGAAGAAATATGAAGATTTGGAATTGCATATGGGGTTTGTTTCTGGAATTGTTTTTGAGGGTGCTTTCCTGTCCCTGGGTTTTTTCTGGGGCAGGCAGGAGGAATCCAGGTCACATACAGAGCAGGGCACATACTACATAGTTTGCCTGGCTGATGAGGCTTATTCAGCAAAACCGACATCAGAATGGGAGTCCTCCTTGTTCAAGATCTGACCACACACCACATGACTCACACTCCCTCAGACTACTCCAGAGAAGTAAGTGCTAGATTACCAGAGACCTACCCAGTTTTCATGGAGGGCTAAGATATAGCAGTGATGTGCAAAGTTGGAAGGTGCTACTGGGTCTCACAATGATGTTTAATATCTGTCCTTCCTTTGATGACACACTTCAGGATAGGGCCCTTTCCCACATGTCCTTACTTTTTGTCCACAGATTCCCTGAGAAATATTTCCTTAGCCAGTCAGGATCCCTGGTCATACAGAGCTGAGCTGAGCTGCTCACAACAGCAGAAACTTGAAGAACAAATACACTCTACTCTGTAACACAAGAGTCAGTCTGCACAGCTCACATACAATGCCTCTTTAGAGGAAGAATCACAGGACACCTTGACCTTCAGAGGACTGCCACAAAACTTCCACCAGTACCTCCACTTGGACCAGTGCAGGAGCTATGGAGCAGAGAGTGCAAGGTAACAATGAATGCAGTCCATTGACCACAGAGCACCAGTGGTTCCTGTGGCACCACTTAGAGATATAATTTGGGACAAGCCTGGTCCAGTAACTACATCATGCCAGGGACTCCTGTACCACTGCTTTAGAGATATAAGATGGGACTAGCATGACTCCATGACAACAATGGACCAGGGGTGCCCCTTCTTTTTTATTTTTTTTTATTTTTTTGCAGTGCTGGGGATTGAACCCAGGGCCTCGTGCTTGCAAGGCAAGCACTCTAACAACTGAGCTATATCCCCAGCCCCCTGTGCTCCTTCTTGAGGTCTAAAATGAGACAAGCATGGTCTTGTGACCACACCAGACCAGGGGCAACAATGCTCCTGCTTTAGAGCCGTAAGATGGGACTATCATGACTCTGTGATCACACCAGACCAGGGGCTCCTGTTTCACTGCTTTTCAGTTGTAAAGATTGGAATGACAACCTCACTTCAGGTAAGCACACTACAGAAGGTGATCTAATATAACCCTCACAGTTCCTTGGCAGTAGCAAGTGATTATTGGGTTCCAGAGAAACTTCCCATTGTCAAGAATCACAAATAGGCATCGGGGTCTCAAGTTTCAAAACCTGGCTGACTGGCCCTGTGCTGTGGAGTCACACTTTGCTTCTGCTTCAAAGTTGTGCCATTCCTTGTGCTAACTGCTGTCCATGTGCTGATCAGATGGGAACTGGTAAAAAGTAAATGACATTTTAAAATCCAGGATACCTCTAGGCACAATAGCATGTATCTGATTTCCCAGAGTTATAGGAGGCTGAGGTAGGAGGATGGCAAGTTTGAAGCTAGCCTCAGCAACTTTGCAAGCCCTTAAGCAACATAGAGAGATAATATCTCAAAATAAAACATAAAGGTCTAGGGAATGTAGCTCTAGGGGTGCAATCCATGGTAACAACAAATAAAATACCAGAACATAAAATGACATAATATACCACAAGATAAAATAAAATCTATAGCCTCAGTTGACCAACCACACATGAAGCATCCAGTGTCACATGAGGTACGTACCATCTTCATAGACCCTCTGGAGCAAGGACTCATTCAGGAACAGGAATCTGTTTTCCAGTCCCACCTGCCTCTCTCAAGACTGCACCTGTAGCCTGCACACACTTACATTGCTTTTATTCCCATTGTTTGGGCAATCAACAACATGGATCTGCTTGGCTCTGCCCAAGCTGGTTCTGCTTTACTCCCAGGGCCAGCAGATCACAAGTCATGATCCTTACTAGAAATTCTCCTTAATTTAGAAATATCTAATTTCTGTCATAAAGATTAAGATAAATTGAGGTGGCTCACTTCAAGATGTATGTGGAATGTTTTCAAATACAATCTTGATTGAGTCCGCCAAATCCTGGGCCTTGGTCTCACATTACGGACAGCAGTGGCCAGGTTGGGACAGGCTCTGCTACAGCTTGGCCTCAGTTTGGGGTTGCTGGCTTTCACAGCTGGGGCTGCAGGTCCTAACTGGTCTCATTTTACTAATTTCTTTTGAAATATGAGATCACTGTTGCCAAGGTTGGCCAGGGATTTCCTGTCTTCTGTCTCATTCTCTTGAGTAACTGGATTGAAAGAACATATCACTGAGTCTGGCTCAGACCTTTTCTCTCAAGGCTGCCTGAATCCCTGGTACAGCCTGGTACCTTCCTTCCAAGGGTCCACAGCTTAACCTTCACAGGGAAAGGGGTTGAGTCCAGGAGGAGAAGGCCAGCAAGTCAGGGACCCTGAACTAGGCAGTTGCAGGACTGAAAGAAGGTAGCTCCCCAGTACTCTGCAGTGACTCAGAGGGGTTTCTGTCATTCACAATGTGTTCTAGATTGAGGTTCTGCCTCTGTCTGCCATCTCGTTCACTTTGTTAACTTTTTGACTTCCTGTAGACTCTTCTTGAGAATGGGAACAGCTAATGCAAGGCTTTCAAGGAACATCTAGGTGTCTGTGACTGATCAGTAATACTTCCTGCTGTCCTTTTCAGTGTTTAGCCCCTCACACTAATTTCAGAGGAATGGAGAGTACCAGGTCTTAAAATCACATTTCTGTACAAGGTTCTTAAAATTTGTGCCTCAAAATTAATGTGTATGTGATGCATCTCAGGCTCTTGTGCGATTGTTCCGTCTGACACAGGCAGCTGGGGCTCCTAAGATCCCACCTGCCTTGAGACCTGTAGACACCCCTGTTCAGCTTGCTGCAGATCACACCTGGCACAGAGACCCAATACAATGTTAGTACTGCACCATCTCACTTCTGAGACACTGCTTATGAGACGTGCCTGTGACCCTGATGGAGTGTGCAGCCCCTCTGTTTCATCTTCCTCTGAAAACCTCTGTCAATCTTTCCAGTTGGAATTTGTCTTCTTCCTGGATTACCCTAGTTAGATTTCCTAAGACATTAGTGATCAAATCCAAGGTCGTGTTGATCCTGTTCAAGCTCTTTACTGCTGAGCCTTACCCCAAGCCTTTTTTTTTGTTTTAGTAAGAGAGAGGGTCTTAATTATGTTGCTGAGGTTGGTCTTGAATTTAAGATCTTCCTCCTGCAGCCCCTTCAGTAACTGGAAATACTGGCATGGCCTCCACTCTAGCAACTTCTATGATCTCACAGAGAAACTAAAAATTCTGTGTAGTATTATGGCTTTTAAGTTACTGATACTGCTCTGGGAAGACAGAACCCAGAATACATGATAGGTGAATGGTAGACTTTTGGACAGGCTATGCCTGAGGGAGAGTGTGACAGAGAACCTAGAGCTACCCACATCTGGGCAGCATTGCTGGATCTAAGCTCTCAGTCTTACAGGGTTTACAGATATAACAGTAAGTTAGGAGCTAGAAAGAGAGTCTTCAAGGCTATAATGTTCAAATATCACACCAGGATACAGGTGGTTGAGAAGCTAGCTTGTCTTTGAAAACTATTTGTTCAATTTAATTACCAGGAAGCCAGAGCCAAAAAAAACTAGATCACAAAAACCAAACTCTCTGAGGCAGAGCAGCAATACATCCTCCTCCAGAACCCAGCAGGGATACTTCCCTGATGGCAGGGGCAGATTCCAGGCACATATGCAGGAGAGTCACTAAATACAGTCAACTCTACGTGATGAGTAAAATGTCACATTCTGGGGTGGAGACTTTGGGTAGTGAGACGTGTCACATAGGGAGACCCATGAAGAGTGCAGGGAGACCAAAACCCACCTACATGTGTAGGAACAACAGAAAGCTGTTCCCTGCCTGCATCA
Source organism: Sciurus niger (assembly GCA_020740815.1). Lineage (NCBI taxonomy): Eukaryota > Metazoa > Chordata > Mammalia > Rodentia > Sciuridae > Sciurus > Sciurus niger. The sequence goes on from JAHUXG010018524.1 coordinate 83,725, forward strand.
CAGATGTTCCTTTTTGTGCTGCCCTGGTTCTGTGTCCTGGTGCTGCCTCCCTTACAAACATGAGTGTGCAGTCTTCGTATTGATGTAGTTGTGCTTTTCTGTGATTCAGCTCTTTGAGAGCTGAAAAACCACTGGGTTAGTAACATAAATCACAAAGGAAAGTCTGTAAAACAGATTAACTGCCACACACAGGGTAGACAGGGATAGGAAGGTTTCCTGAAGAAAACAAAAAGTGTTTATTCTCCAAAGGATTATAACAATCCAGAATCAACACAACATGCCAGTAACAGCATTCAGAGAGAATCCAGACATTCTCAACCTACCGAGAACCAGCAAAATGAAAAAATTTCTTAAAGGAATGGACAGAGGCCAACCTGAAAACAACAGAGAACACTGGAGTTTTTAGATACTGGCTCTAAAGCCCTGTTTAAGAGCACTCCACATGAGAAATAAAACACTCTCGAAAGTAATGGAAAGGTGGAGAAACCCGCAGTATTCTGTCCTATGGAAGGACCCTTCATGAATCTGCAAACAAAGACATTCTCAGGAGAAAGAAGTGGAGGACAGTTTCTAGGATATCTGCCTCAATTGCTTGGGCAGGGAATTCTTCAGGCAGAAGCAGTGGACCAGAAAGAAAGGTTGATCCCAGAAGTGTGCATGTTACAAGACTGAGAGAGACTGCCTCCCCCAGGACTTGCAAATAATATGACCCATTTTCTGCATACAGGACCCCTATACAAATTGATCAATATATACATAATTTAAGGTCATTTTCAAATAAATCCTGCATTATTAGTGTTCTCTTCTTTTTTTTTTAATTTTAAACTAATGGGATACATGTTGTTTCTCTGTTTGTACATGGAGTAAAGGCATACCATTTGTGTAATCGTAAATTTACATAAGGTAATGTTGTTTGATTCATTATGTTATTTTTTCCCTTCCCCTACCTCTCCCACCCTTCTTTTCCCTCTGTACAGTCCTTCCTTTCTCCATTCTTGCCACCCTCCTTAACCCTAACTCTAAAACTAACCCTAACCCTAACACTAACCCCTCCCACCCCAATTATGTGTCATCATCCACTTATCAGCGGGATGATTCATCTTTTGGTTTTTTGAGATTGGCTTATCTCACTTAGCATGATATTCTCCAATTTCATCCTTTTGTCTCCAAATGCCATAATTTTATCATTTTTTATGGCAGAGTAATATTCCATTGTATATATATGCCACAGTTTGTGTATCCATTCATCAATTGAAAAACATTTAGGTTGGTTCCACAATCTGTCTATTGTGAATTGAACAACTATGAACATTGATGTGGCTGTATCTCTGTAGTGTGCTGATTTTAAGTCCCTTGGGTATAGGCTAAGGAGTGGGATAGCTGGGTCAAATGGTGGTTCCATTCCAAGCTCTTCTTTTGATGAAAGTAAGAGGTGAATGGTTGGAGAATTTGAAAATATACATATATATTTTCATATATATCTGGAAAATACATATATGTGGTATATATCTCTAGAGTCTCTGTGTAATGCACCATGTCAATTTCATTGAGATACAAGATTTTTAAAAAGGGACTTAATGGATTAAAATATGTGTGAAAAGAAAAAGTTAAAAGTTGTCTAGTGAGGCTTCCCCTGGTTGACTTTTTCACCTTCTTCTGCCAGGTAAGGCCCCTGTGACTCATTGCCCATTTAACTCAGGTATCTTCATGTCACCTTCATTGCTTTAGTACTGGAGATTAATCACAAGTGTGCTTAACACTAAGTTGTACACCAAATCCTTTTTTTATTTACTTTTATTTGTTCTTATGAGAGTAGAATGTATTTTAATATATTATACATATGTGGATTAAAATTTCTTATTCTACTGATGATGTAGAATTATATCAGTCTTGTAATCATGTAAGCACATAGGACAATTATTTTTCAAATTTTGAGACTGTCTCACTATGTTGCTGAGGCAGGCATTGAGCTTGCAATCCTCTAGTCTCAGCCTCCTGAATCACTGGGATTACAGGTATGGATACCATGCCCAGTTTCAGGATCTTCATTTTGAGAGAGACTTTAGTGACTTTAAATTTCATAGCTACAGTTCTCTTTCTGCATGTAAATTGTGCCATTCTATAGACTCTTTAACCCATTTGTTTCTGATGGGAAATGTGCTTTATTTTGATTCTTCTTCTTCCTCCTTTGGAATGCCTTTTACTTTTTTAAAAAAGTAATCTGTGAAAAACACAACATAAAATTTACCATCATAACCACACACCTATATTAATCTGGTGCCTGGGACAGTTGGAATACACAGATCTAGGAAGGCCTGTGAAGCCTGGGGATGGACATTGAATTCCCAAACATCAGGGCTCATGTTGACACAAAGCAGAACTGTCTTGCTTACCTGCCTGTCTTCCTTCTAGCTCACTGGTGGCTACTTCTCCATGTGAGATCCAGAGATATAAGGAGCTTCCATGTGGCACTTGTCCCCATGGGTTGGCCTGAGATGCCATGGCCCTCTAGAAACAGCTGTCCCCTTGGTATGCATCATTTGATCTCCTCAAATGCATCAACACCCCTGAGGCCTCAAACCTGAGAGTTGCTACTGTGAATATTGACTCTTTCTCCAAAATGAAATCCTATAAAGAATCCTAACAGAAAGGATGAAAAATCAGAACCTAACCCCCCAATTCCCCAGAACACCACACAAGAACAAAAACTCTTGTGAAGCAGGAGATATCATGCTGGGGAGCCAGGTGAACCTTATCAATAGAGACCCAGTGGGTGCTGCCCAGGAGAGGGCGCTGGAGACTCTGGAGTCTGACACAGCCCTGCCTCTTTGTTCCTCCTTACCACTTGACTTACCTTAAAAAAAAATGATCAATCCATTTTCTAGCCTGAATAGAGTTCCCAAATAGGAAACTTTGCTACAGATTTTCTATTTTACAGAGAGGTATTTCTGGCTCTGTGTGCCTCTCAATAAATAGGCTGTAACATATGGTATAAAATAGATCTGTGGCAGTTATTTCCACCTAGATTACCAAACCCTAGACCCATGAGCTGATTCATGTGAACACTTAGAGGAGGCAGAGTTTTCTGGCTGATCTCAGACACCATCCCAGGCTGCTTTCATCATCTCAGTATTTGCATTCCAATGTGTGTCCTCTATGAGGCCTGACACAGAGAGGAAGCAATCAGTGTTAGGGGCCTGTCTAAACCTGCTGGGTGCATGAATTACTGACCCAGAGTGAGACAGTGTGAAGGCAATAGGACAACCTGCTGAGTACAGGGAAGAGTGATCCAGAGGGAGGAAGCAGCAGTGTGTGGAACTTGTGTACACCTGATGGGGTGCAAGAAAGACTGACCCAAAGAGAGAAACAGGCAGTGATAGGGGATTAGGCAAACTGGCTAGGGTACAGGGAAGATGGACACAGCTAAGCAAGCAGGTAGTATGAGGGGCATAGTGAAAATTGCTGGCATGTAGAGATGATGGATACACAGTGAACAGGCATGCAGTATGAGCATTGTGCAGACACCTGCTGGGGGTGCATGGAAGACTGACCCACAGTGATCTAGCAGGCAGTGTGTGGGGCATGCACACAACTTCTGGGGTGCAGGGAAGATTGACCCAGCTGAGCCAAGGCACATAGGTTGGTGACAACTGAGACAAACACTGGTTGAGAGTCCAGATAGTAGTTCAGCAGAAACGTCCAGTGTGAATTTTACACCATACTTACCCATATGATGTTCAATCCCAAGAAATCTGGATGAGGCCATGCTACTGCCTCTCTTCCCATTCCTGATTTGCGCTCCTGTCTGGTCTTTCCAGACTCCATAGTCACAGTGTGGCCAACACAGTTTTTGCTAACTTGACTTGAATACATATTTTCATCCTTTGTCTTGTTTCTTGTGGTCAGTGATGGTTGATTCCTTCATTTTCCTCTCTTTAGGCAGCAGAAAGTGATGTGGGCCATCTGGATGAAGTTGTTTCTGAAGATGAGTACATGCCCATGAGCACACTTCCCTCCATCCTGCTGGCCATGGGGATAGTAGGGGGAAATGCACAGATTATCCATAAGGCCAGGAGCCCAGGGAGTCCTCACTTTGTTACTCCTAGCTGCTCACCTGCAGCTCTTCTTTCGCACAAAGATATTATCAGAGGAAACAAGATCCAGCCACCCACTTTTAACCATAGCCTGAAGCCAGGTTGGAAAGGTAAGTGCACTCTTTCTGTGTTCCATCTCTTGACAACATCCAGGCTGTGTTCATTTTATCAGTTATCAGATGCATCCTGTTCTTGGGGTTAAGCCATTGGGTAAATCATTGAAGCTCAGTCTTGTTTCTTATCTGTGAAATGAGGAAAGTGCCTGCCCCTAAGTTTGTGGAGGAGAGCCCCAGGGCTAGAACTGGGACACTGTAGGTGTTCACTACAGTCAGATCTGGCCCTTATATGGGCCTGGAGGAAGGACTCTGAGACCCAGGTGTGCAATTCCCAGCATTGTAGGCCAAGGCCCAGTGACAGGGTTATAGTGAAGGAACAGAAGGAGCAGCACCAGCCAAAAGAGCCTTGAGTCTGGCTAACAGGTACTCAGTCCCTGCATTTGGAACTCATAATACAGGGCCTGTGGAGCCATGTCCCTCCAGAATGGGCTTCCCAGCCTGCACAGGATCAGTGGGGAGTGGTACCAGTGACCACTTCAGGTGAAACCTCTTGATGAATATTATAAAATCATAAACCTGGGTAGAATAACCTGTGGTTAGAACAACGTATCTCTCATTTTGGATCCTAGATATGTGGTTACCATAGATTAAGTAGAAATATCATATGTATAAGAACATGAATAAAATTTGAGGCTGTGCCTATTTTGCCCTCTGAAGCAACAGTTGCCAGGAAGCCCTCCATGAAAAAGGTGTGTGTCTGCACTTGTGTGCTGTTGCTGTGTCAGGCCACTGAGTTCATGCTCTTATTCCAGCAAAGCCAACAGCCCTGGATTCGTGTGGCAGTGTCCTTGGCAAGACTTCCTCCAAGTCACCTAGGCCCATGTGAGCATCCATGTTTGGAGGATTGGGGGGAGAGAGAGATGACTGGGCTGTTTTTGATGTGAGGGTCAGGAAGGTTTCAAATGAATGACTGCTGCTGCTATTCTCTCATAGGCTTCCTGAGACTGGGTACAGTGGTGTATGAAGGGGGACAGTTGCATCCCAGATCAGATCTTTCTTTAGGCATGGATTGAAGCTCAGGCCAGCTGGAGATCAGAGTATGCTGCTGAAATGATTCCATCATTCTTCCACAGAAGCTGCACTGAGGTCTCTAGCTCCTCTCAGGACATGTACTTCACCCTGACAGAGCATCACAAGTCTATACTTGAGACACAGTGAGGGAATGTTTGTTCTTGCTGTGAGTTCCCTTGGGCCCACTCCCAGATCCCTGTGTCTCTACTCCCTTGCCTTTTCCCAGGCTTCCACCTCCCTTGGGAAATAGTCTGGCTGAAAGTCCTTCCTGAGCACAGAGCACCCTCATGTTCTGTGGGGAAGGTATGCTTCCCAGGGAAGTCTCAAAGACTCCTGACTGTGGTGCATGTGCCAGGATCACTACATTCACAGGGTAGTGCTGGAAGCAGGGAGTCAGATGGAGCAGTCCACTGTTTACAACAGGAATGGGTAGAGCATGGGTGCTCCCTGAAATACTGGATTACAAGTCACAGCTACCCCGTACCTCATCACAGAATAAAGGTTCCACCTGGGTCATTGCATGGGACTCCAGAAGAATCCTACATACAGTGCAGGGGGTTCTGGGAGGCATCAAGGCTGCTATAGTTTGAACACCCACTCTAGGTCACTGGTGAGAGTGTCCAGGGAGCCACATTAGAGCAACCACATAAAACCTACAGATCACCGCAAGAAACAACCTGCTGCTTTCCTGTCTTGAAGACAGCAGGTTAGAAGTAGTACTGGGGCCATGGCTGCACTGCTGTGCTATCATGGACAAGTCATGGCAGCTCTCTGAACCAGATGCCCCATGTTCTGACCAATACTAGCAGCAGTATGGTCTGCTGCACAGGCACACTGAAGGGCTGTTGGATGGACAATGCTTGTACCACTGTTCACTGACTGGTTTTCCTCTTTGTGATAGCAAAGCCTGGGGACAGCAGCTCCTGATCCCTGTGGCACCAGCAGCCCAGGCCCTGAGAAGAGTCCTGACAATGTGGAGTACATGGCTCTTGACTTCCAGCAGAGCAACCACAGTGCCCACCATAAGATGCATGGGGATCAGGGCTTAAGGGGAAGGCAGACTTCAGCTTATCTCTCTGCATCAAAGTCTTGGAAACTTCATCCAGCTTTAGGTGGGGTTCCCTTGAGGACACAGTGTCCCTCCATCCATGCAGTCTCACACATGAATGCTGAAGTCCAGGTAGCTCAGGGTTATGGAACCAGTGACAGGTGCACTGTGCTCTGTGTTCTGCCCTCTGTGATCTCTTCTCTGTGTGCTGTGCTCTGTGCTGTGCACACTGTGCTCTGGGCAATGGTTCTGTGCTCTGTACTCTGACTCTGGGCTCTGGGCACTGTGCTCTGTCTTCTGGGCTCTATGCTGTGGTTTCTGTGCTCTGTGCTCTGTGCTCTGGTATCAGAACAGGATCCCAGAACCAGAGACCAGAACTCTGAGTGCAGAGCAAGGAGCACAGAGCCCAGAGCCAGAGCACAGTGCACAGATCACAAAGTCTAGACGTAGAGTCAGAGACAGTGACCAGCACCAGAGTCCACAGTACAGAACCCAGAACCAAGATTGCAAAGCACAGAGCCAGAGAACAGAGCACAGAGCACAAGGCACAGAGCACAGAGCACAGAAAACAGAGCAAGAACCCAGAGCCAGAGCACAGAGGCCAGAGCACAGAGCATAGAGGTGAAAGCCCAGACACAGATTACAAGCCAGAATATAGATACAGAGTACAGAACACTGAGCACAGTGACCAGTGGCCAGAGCAGAAAGCCCAGTGCCCAGAGCATATAGCACAAAGCTATGAGTACAGAGTGAGAGACCAGAACACAGAACAGAGAATACAGTGCACAGAGCACAGAGCAAAGTGCAGGTTGACCATAACCAGAGCAGGGAGCACAGTGCCCACAGCGCAGAGCCCAGAGCCCAGAGCACAGAGTACAGAGCAAGCACAATGAATAGAGTGCAGAGACCAGAGCACACAGCACAGAGCACAGAGCCCAGTTCACACATGTATTACCACAGAGCACATAACCCAGAGCACAGAGCACAGAGCACAGAGCAAAGAGCACAGACACAAAGTCCAGAGCACAGACCCACAATACAGAGAGAGAACATAGTGCCCAGAGCCTAGAATGCAGAGCACAGATCATAGAGCATAGAGACCAGAGAACAGAGCACAGAGTCCAGTGCTCAGACCAATTGTAGAGAGACAGAAAACAGAGACCAGAGCCCAGAACTAAGAGCACAGAGCACAGAAACCACAACACAGACCCCAGAGCACAGAGCACAGAGCCAGAACACAGAGCGCAGAGCACAGAGCACAGATCATAGAGCCCAGGGTTTAGAGTCAGAGCCCAGAACACAGAGCACAGAGCTGAGAGCTCCCACCCAGGGTACAGAGCCACAGTACAGAGACAGAGCACAGAGCCAAGAGCACAGTGACAGAGACCAGAAACAGAGCACAGTGCCCAGAGGTCAGAATACAGAGCCCAGTGCACAGAGTGTAGAGCAAGGATAACAGAGCACAGAGTCCATAATACAAAGCACAGTGTACACAGCACAGAGACCAGAGTGCAAGGCATAAATCAAAACACCCAGATACCAGAGTACAGAGACCAGAGCACAGACACAGAGCCAATAGCCAAGTGCACAGAACACAGAGCACTGAGCACAGAGCTCAGAGCTCAGGCTCTCTCCAAATACTCTGGGTCTGGGCTCAGAATTCTTTCTGTTCTTAGGGTCCTGGCTCTGTGCTCTGTGATCTGTGCTCTGCATTCTGTGCTCTGGGCTCTTGCTCTGGATTTCTGCTCTATTTTCTATGCTCTGTGCTATGTACTCTGTGCTCTGTGCTCAAGTTCTTTTAATTGTGCTCTGTGCTCAGGACTCTGGACTCTGCTCTGAGTTCTATGCTCTGGTCTCTGTGCTTTGCACTCTGCACTCTTTTCTGTGGGCACTGTGCTCTGTGCTCTGTCTCTGTACACTTGCTCTGCATTCTGTGCTCTGGTCCCTGTGCTCTGGTCTCTGGTCTCTGTGCTCTAGTTCTGTGCTCTGTGTTCTAGCCCTGTCCTCTGTGCACTGTGGTCTGGGCTCTGGCTCTAGGTTCTCTCTCAATACTCTGTGTCTGGGCTCTGAACTCTGTCTCTGTTGTCTGGGTCCTGGCTCTGAACTCTCTGCTCTGTGCCCTGCACTCTGCACTCTGGGCTCTGTCTCTGGACTCCTATTCTGATTTCTGTACTCTGTGCTCTGTGCTCTGGGCTCTGGCTCTGGGCACTGTCTCTGACTCTGGTTCTGGACTCCGTGCTCTGTGAAGTGTGTTCTGGCTCTGTGCTCTGTGCTTTTTACTCTGCACTCTGTGCTCTGAGCACTGTATCTGGGCTCCTGCTCTGAGACTGGAGCCCAAAAAGCAGAGACCAGAAGACAGAGAATAGATCCAGAATACAGAGACAGATCACAGAGTCCACATCCCATGCTCACAGCACATAGCACAGAGAACAGATAAAGAACCCAGGGTCAGTGCCCAGAGTGTGGAGTACAGAACACAGAGTACAGAGCACAGATCCAGGACCCAGGAAACAGAGACAGAGTTCAGAGCCCAGTGCCAGAGTACTGAGACAGAGCTTATATCCAGAGCCCAGAGCCCAGAACCCAGAGCTCAGAACTCAGAGCACAGAGCACTGAGCCATATCAGAGAATGCATAACACAGAGCATGGAGCACAGAGTGCAGAGCACAGACACCAGAGCACAGAGCATGGAGCACAAAGCACAGAGTCAAAGCCAGATTACAGAGAGAGATCACAGAGCACAGAGGAAAGAGCACAGAGCACAGTGACCACAGCCCAGAGCACAGAGCTGAGAGCACAGACCCAGGGTACAGTGCCACATTAGAGAGACAGAGCACAGCACGCAGAGCACAGTGCCCCTAGCCCAGAGTCAGAGCCCAGAGCACACACTACAGAGCACAGAACACAGAGCCAGAGCCCAGATCCCAGAGCACAGAGCACTGAGTACAGAGCCCAGAGCATGGAGAGCAGAGCACAGAGAACAGAGCATGGAAAGAGAGCACAGAGCAAACAGCCAAGAGCACACAAAGCAGAGCACAGAGCCCAGAGTCCAGGTTCTCTCCAAATACACTTGGTCTGGACTTTAAACTCTGTCTCTATTCTCTGGGTCCTGGATCTGTTTTCTCTTCTCTGTGCTTTGCACTCTGCGTTCTGGGCTGTGTGCTCTGGGCTCTGGCTCTAGGCTCCATCTCAATACTCTGGGTCTAGGCTCTGTATTCTCTCTCTTTTTTCCAGGACCTAGCACTGTTCCCTGTGCCTGTGATCTGTTTTCTGTGCTCTTTTCACTGTGCTCTCTGCTCTGTATTCTGGGATCTGGATCAGTGCTCTGCCTCTCTTCTCTGTGCTCTGTGCTCTGCACTGTGCTCTCTGTCCTTGACACTGTGCTCTGTGCTCTGTGCTCTGTTCTCTATGATTTGGCTCTGTGCTCTGTACTCTGGACTCTGTTCTCTGGACTCTGGGATCTATGCTCTGTTGTCTGGGCACACTCATTTGGGCACTAGGCTCTGTGCCCTGGCTGTGTGCTCTGACCTCTGTGTTCTGGGCTTTGTGTTGTGTGCTCTGTGCTCTGCACTCTGTGCTCTTGGATCTGGCTCTTTCTCTGGGCTCTGGGCTGTGGGATCTTTGATTTGGACACTGAACTCTGTGTCCTGTGCTGTATGCCCTTGCTTCTCTTCTCTGGACTCTGTGCTCTGTGCTCTGCACTATGTACTGTGTGCTCTGGTTCTGTGCTCTGGGCACTGTGCTCTGTGCTCTGTTCTCTGGTCAGTGTGCTATGTGCTCTGTGCTCTGTGCTCTGCACTCTGTGCTCTTGGCTCTGGATATGTACTCTGGGCACTGGCTCTGTACACTGGGTATTGTGCTCAGATCTGTGGTCATTGTTCTCTGGTCTCTGTGTTCTGCAATCTCTGCTCTAGGATCTGGCTATTGCTCTGTACTCTGGGCTGTGGGCTCGTTGATATGGACATTGGACTCTGTGCCCTGTGCTGTAAGCTCTGGCCTCTATGTTCTGGACTCTGTGCTCTGTGCTCTGTGATCTGCACTCTGTGCTCTGGGCTGTGGGCTCATTGATTTGGGCACTGAGCTCTGTGCCCTGTGCTGTATGCTCTTGCCTCTGTGCTCTAGGCTCTGTGCCCTGTGCTGTATGCTCTTGCCTCTGTGCTCTGGGCTCTGTGCTCTGTGCTCTGATCTCTGTGCTCTGGGCTCTGGCTCTGTGCTCTGTGCTCTGTGCTCTGTGCTCTGGCCAGTGTGCACTGTGCTCTGTGCTCTGTGCTCTGCACTTTGGTCTGTATTCTGGACATTGGCTCTGTACTCTGGCAATGTGCTTGGGTCTGTGGTCCCTGTGCTCTGGTCTCTGTGCTCAGCAATTTGTACCCTGTGCTCTGTGCTCTGTGTTCTGTGCTCTGGGCTCTGGGCATGTTGATTTGGGTACTGGGATATATGCCCTGTCCTCAGTGTTCTGACCTCTGTGCTCTGTGCTCTGTGCTCTGTGCCCTGTACTCTGTGCTCTGGGCTCTAGGCTCTGAACTCTTGACTCTAGGCAGTGTGCTGTGTGCTCTGGTCTCTAGTCAGTTTGTTCTGTATTCTGTGCTCTGTGTTCAGCACTCTGGGCTTGGGCTCTGATTCTGTACTCTAGGCACTCTGCTCTATTCTCTGGTCATTGTGCTCTGGTCTCTGTACTCTGAACTCTGTGCTCTGTGCTCTGGACTCTGTGCTCTGGTCTTGTCACTGTCCTTTGTGCTCTATGCTCAGGGCTCTTTGCTCTGTGCTCTATGCTCTGGTTTCTGCTCTGGGCTCTGGGCCCTGGGCTCTGTTTTCTGTGCTTCTGGCTTTGTACACAGTGCTCTGGCTCTGGGCACTTTCTCTGACTGAGTCTGGTTTATGTGGTCTGATTTCTGCACTCTATTCTCTGGAATGTGACTCTGGGCTCCTGCTCTCTGCACTGTGCTCTGTGCTCTAGGCTCTTTGCTTTTTGCTATGGCTATGTGCCCTGGGCTCTCTCTCTGTGCTGTGACTCTCTGCTCTGTGTTCTGTGCTCTCTGGTCTGGACTCTGGGCTCTGCACTCTGCAAACTTGGCTCTGGATCAGTGCTCTGGCTCTGTTCTCTGTGCTCTGTTTTCCATGCTCTGGCTTTGTCACTGTCCTCTGTGCTCTGTGCTCTGGGCTCTCTGCTCTGGGCTCTGGAATCTGGGCTTTGTGCTCTGGTCTCCGTGTTCTGCTCTCTGGCTCTGGGCTCTGTCTCTGTACTCTGGCTCTGGCTTTGAGCTCTGGGCTCTGGGTTCTGGGCTGTGTTCTATATCTGTACTCTGAGTCTGGGCCCTGTGCTCATTGCTCTGTGCTCTGGTCTCTGTGCTCTTTGCTCTGTATTCTGTGCTCTTGGCTCTTGCTCTGTGCTCTGGGCTCTGGTGTCTGTGGTCTGTGCTCTGCTCTCTGTGCTCTGTGCTCTGTGTTCTGTGCTCTTGTCTCTTGGCTCTGTGCTCCGGGCTCTGGTGTCTGTGGCTGGGTTCTGTGCTCTGTGCTCTGTGCTCCCTGTTCTGTGCTTTGGCTCTTGGCTCTTAGCTCTGTGCTCTGGGCTCTGGTGTCTGTGCTCTGGGCTCTGGGCTCTGTGCTCTGTGCTCTGGGCTCTGGTGTCTGTGCTCTGGGCTCTGGGCTCTGTGCTCAGGTTTCTGGTCTATGGTCCCTGGGCTCTGTTCTCTGTGGTCTGTTTCTGTATCTGGGTTTTATGCTCACGGCTCTGGCTGTGTGCACTTTGCTCTTTCTCTGCACTCTATGCTCTGTTCTCTGCAATCTGTGCTCTGGATTCTGGCTCTGGGCTCATGCTCTCCACACTGTGCTCTGTGCTCTGGACTCTGTGCACCTTGCTCTGGCTATGTGCCTTAGGCTCTAGCTCTGGGCTGTGGCTCTGTGCGCTGTGTTTTGTGTTCTCTGCTCTGGACTCTATGCTCTGTGCTCTGTGCTCTAAGCTTTGTGCTTTAGACTCTGGCTCTGGGCTCTGTCTCTGTATTCTGGGTTTTGTCTCTATGCATTGTGCTGTCTCTTTTGGCTCAGTCTCTCTGCTGTCTGGTTTTTACTCTGAGTCTGGGGCTTTGTCTCTGTGCTCTGTGTTCTCTGCTCTGGCTATATGGTATGACTGTGTGCTCTGCACTCTGTCTTCCTGGCTCTGGCTCTGTGCTCTCTCTCTGTACTCTGGCCCAGGCTCTGTGCTCTGGGCACAGAGCTCTGTGTTTTGTTTCTGTACTCTGGGTCTTGGTTTTGGATACTGGCTGTGTCCCCTGGGCATTGGGCTCTGTGCTCTGGTCTCTTTGATCTGTGCCCTGCACTTTGCGATCTGGGCTCTGACTATGCTGTGGCTCTTTGCTCTTATGCTCTGGTCTCTGTGTTCTCTCTCTGTTCTCTGGGCTCTGTGTGTGTGTTCTGGGCTCTGTGCTCTGTGCTTTGTGCTTGGTGCTCTGTGTTCTGGGCTCTGTGATCTGGGCTCTGGCTCTAGGCTCTGTCTCAATACTCTGGGTCTGAACTCTGAAATCTGTCTCTGTTCTATGGATCCTGGCTCTGTCCTCTGTGCTCTGGTTTCTGTTCTTGGTGTTCTGCTCTCTGTGCTCTGCCCTCTGTGTGCTGTGCACTCTCCTGTGTGCTCTGGACTCTGGCTCTAGGATTGTCTCGATACTCTGGGTCGTGACTCTGAGCTCTGTGTCTCTCCTCTGGGTCCTGGATCTGTGCTCTGTGCTCTGTGTTCTGCAGTCTGTGATCAGGGCTGTGACTCTGGTCTCTGTCTCTGATCTCTGTGCTCTGTGATGTGAGCAGGGGATGTGGGCTGTATGTGCTGTCTCTCTACTCTGGATCTATGCTCTGGGCTCTGTGCCTTTGATTCTGTGCTCTGGGCTCTGGGATGTGGACTCTGCTATGGCCTGATCTCTGAGTTCCTTTCTCTGTGCTATGTCTCTGAGTTCTGCTCTTTGGGCTCTGTGCTGTGTGCTCTGGGCTCTGTGTCGTGGTCTCTGTGCTCTGGGCTCTGTGTGTTGTGCTGTGTGCTCTGCACTCTGTGTACTGTGCTCTGTGCTCTGCACTCTGTGCTCTGGGCAATGGCTCTGTGCTCTGTGCTCTGCTTTCTGGTCACTGTGTGGTGTGCTCTATGCTCTGTCCCTGTACTCTGTCTCAGTACTCTGGGTCTGGGCTCTCAACTCTGTGCTCTGTCCTCTGGTGTCTGTGCTCTGTGCTCTGATCTCTGTGCTCTGTGTTCTGTATTCTGTGCTCTGTGCTCTGATCTCTGTGCTCTGTGTTCTGTATTCTGTGCTCTGTGCTCTGTACTCTGTGGTCTGTGCTCTGTGCTCTGTGCCCTGCCCTCTGTGCTCTGTGCTGTGTGCTCTGGGCTCTGGGCTATGACTCTATGCTCTGTCTCAATACTCTGGGTCTGGTCTCTGAACTCTGTCTCTGTTCTATGGATCCGGGCTCTGTCCTTTGTGCTCTGATTTCTATTCTCAGTGGTCTGCTCTCTGTGCTCTGGCCTGTGTGCTCCGGTCTCTGGCTCTAGGCTCTGTCTCAGTACTCTGCATCTGCTCTCTGAACTCTGTGACTCTTCTCTGGATACTGGCTTTGTGCTCTGTTCTCTGTGTTTTGCACTCACACTCAGGGCTCTGTCTCTGGGCTATGACTCTCTTCTCTGTGCTCTGCACTGTGAGCCTGAGATGTGGGCTCTGTGCTCCGACTCTGTACTCTGGATCTATACTCTGGGATATATGTCCTGGGCTCTGTGCTCTGGACTCTGGAATGTTGGCCCTGTGCTATGGTCTCTGGTCTCTGAGTTCTGTGCTCTGTGCTCTGTCTCTGAGTTTTGCTCTGTGGGCACTGTGCTCTGTGCTCTGAGCTCTGGGTTGTGGTCTCTGTGCTCTGGGGACTATGTGCTGTGCTCTGTGCTCTGCACTCTGAACTCTGGGCAATGGTTCTGTGCTCTTGCTATTTATTCTGGCTCCTTGTTCTGCACACTGTGCTCTGGGCTCTGAATCAGTGCTCTGACTCTCTTTTCTGTGGTCTGTGCTCTGTGCTCTTTGTTCTGTTACCTTTACTCTGTGGTCTGGGCTCTGGCTCAGTACTCTGGGCACTGTGCTCTGGTCTGTGATGACTGTGCTCTGGTCTCTCTGCTCTGTGCTGTGTGTTCTGGGCGCTGGCTCTAGGATGTGTCTAAATACTCTGGGTCTAGGCTCTGAACTCTCTCTCTCTCTTCTCTGGGACCAAGCACTGTTCCCTGTGCCTCTGCTGTGTTCTCTATGCTCTGTGCTCTCTACTCTGGGATCTGGGCTCTGTGTTCTGGCTAGATTATCTGGTTCTGGACTCCACACTGTACACACTGGGCTCTGGATCAGTAATCTGCTCCATGCTCTGTGCTCCATGCACTGCACTCTGCACTCTGGGCTCGGGCTCTGTGCTTTCGCTATTTTTTCTGACTCTGTAATCTGCAGTCTGTGATCTGGGCTCTGGATCAGTGCTCTTGCTCTCTTCTCTGTGGTCTGTGCTCTGCACTGTCCACTCTGGCCTTGGCACTGTGCTCTGTGCTCTGTGCTCTGTGCACTGTGCACTTTGCTCTAGGCTCTGGCTCTGTGCTCGGTGCTCTGGTCTCTGTTCTATGGACTCTGTGATCTATGCTCTGTTCTCTGGGATCTGGGCTCATCAATTTGGTCAATGGGCTCTGTGCCCTGTGCTATGTGCTCTGGCCTCTGTGTTCTGTGCTCTATGCTCTGCACTCTGCACTCTGGGCTTGGGTTCTATGCTCTGGCTCTTTGTTCTGGTTCTGTGTTCTGAACTCTGTGCTTTGGGCTCTAGATCAGTGCTCTGCCTTCTCTGTTCTCTGTATTCTGGGCACTGTGCTCTTGTCTGTGGTCACTGTGCTCTGGTCTCTGCTTTGTACCCTGAACTCTGTGCTGTATGCTCTGTGCTCTGTGCTATGTGCTCTGGGCTCTGGCTCTAGGCTCTGTCTCAATACTCTGGGTGTAGACTCTGTACTCTCTCTCTGTTCTCTGGGACCTAGCACTATTCCCTGTGCCTCTGCTGTGTTCTCTATGCTCTGTGCTCTGTACTCTGGGATCTGGGCTCTGTGCTCTTGCTAGATGATCTGGCTCTATTATCCGCACTGTGTGCACTGTGTTCTGTATCAGTTCTCTGCTCTGTTCTCTGTGCTCCGTGCTCTACACTCTGTGCTCTGGGCTTGGGTTCTGTGCTCTGACTATTTATTCAGGCTCTGTGTTCTGCACACTGTGCTCTGTGCTATGGATCAGTGCTCTGACTCTCTTCTCTGTGCTCTGTACTCTTCACTGTACACTCTGGCCATGGCACTGTGCACTGTGCTCTCTGCTCTGTATTCTGTGCTCTGGCTCTGTGCTTTGTGCTCTGGTCTCTGTTCTCTGGACTCTGGGATCTATGCTCTGTTCGCTGGGCTCTGGGCTCATTGATTTGGGCACTGGTCTCTGTGTCCTGTGCTGTGTGCTCTGGACTCTGTGTTCTGAGCTCTGTGCTCTGCACTCTGGGTTTTGGGCTCTGGCTCTGTACTCTGGGCACTGGCTCTGTACTCTGGGCACTGCGCTCAGGTCTGTTGTTACTGTCCTCTTGTGTCTGTGCTGTGCAATCTGTCCTGTGCTCTGAGCTCTGTTTTCTGCATTCTGTGCTTTGTGTTCTGTGCTGTGCTCTGCACTCTGTGATCTGGGCTCTTTTTCCTGTTCTCTGTTCTCTGATCTCCATTCTCTGGACTCTTGGATCTATGCTCTGTTCTCTGTGCTCTGGGCTTGTTAATTTGGGCACTGGGTTTTATGCCTTGCTCTATGAACTCTGGCCTGTGTTTTTTCTCTGTTCTCTGTGCTCTCTGCTCTGCAAACTCTGCTCTGGGCTCTAGGCATGTTGATTTTGTTACTGGGCTCTGTGCCCTGTCCTGTGTGCTCTGAGCTCTATGCTCTGAGCTCTGTGCTCTGTGCTCTGTTCTCTGCACTCAGTGCTCTGGGCTCTAAAGCTCTGCACTCTGTACCCCGGGCAGTGTGCTCTGTGTTCTGAACTCTGTGCTTTGGACTCTGTGTTCTGTGCTCTGTGCTCTGCACACTGTGCTCTGGGCTTGGGTTCTGTACTCTGGACATTGTTCTCTGGTCTCTGGTCACTGTGCTCTGGTCTCTGTACTCTGCACTCTGTG
>JAHUXG010018525.1:0-37500 GCA_020740815.1 Sciurus niger
GAACATGTAAGCAACTGCTTTGATCTCAGCAGTAAGGACAAACTTGCAGGACTTCTGGGTTGTTTGTGGTGTTATGAGGTGCAATTTAAGAATGGACCCATCGCCAGTGAGAAGTTCAAATTTGAGAGTCTTTATTAAGCTGGCCAGCTTACTGCCTCACATGATGCCCAAAAAAATGGATATTGGGAGAACAGCCCCGACCACAGGGTTGTAGGGATTCTTATACCAAAAAATCACATTAATCATTAGTGTCTGTTGCTATGATTCAAAATTACAAATCAACATCATGAGATAATTGACAGAGTGGGAAGTGGGTCAAAATGACCCTTACCTAGGTACAAATTAAAGAATGTTTACTAACATCCACATAATCACTGTTCACATGGTGCATTGTTTACGAGCAATAGGAATCAAAAGAGAGCAATTCTTTACTACATAGAAGTTTCCATTGTACATTATTAAACATGTCACACCAAGTAACTGATGATGGGCACAGGCGCAGTGTGTTCCCATGGGAGAAGTTTATTTCCTACATAACATGGAGTCTCAGAGCAAAATGGAGTCTGTTTAGTCATTTCCCTTAGAGTCTGGCCTATAACATTCTCATGGAGTCTGATCTGTCAGCCCATCACAGTGACATGCCTCTAATGCCATGGTCCCGCATCCCTTGCCTCAGCATTCAAAGCCCATGACTTGCACTTGAGAAAGTTCTTTCACCTTCCAGTCTCCATCCTGCTGACCAGGTTGAGGGGAAAGTTCCAGGAGCTGCCCCTCTTCTGTTCACTGACAAAGACAAGGCCACTGTGGAGGGAGGTGGCTCACTGATGCCTAATAACAGTTTTCATGTCTTTGTTTTTGCAACAACCTTCTGTTTATGTCAGCAGATATTGTTTTCCTATTCACAACCCAGAGTTACTTAGCATAAAATTGCAATGTCCAGGTCAGAAGACCCTGGGTTACAGCAAACACAGTGTGACTGGATGTTCATGGTTGACGCTGGAGTCCTCTGCTCCACTCTGCTCTGCACTGGCTGCTCTTCCAGGCAAGAACCATGAATCATTGCCTGGGTGTCCCTAGAGCCTGACCAGGCTCTGGCCCCATAGAGGCTTACCAGAGTTTTGTTTGGATTGAATTAAGCAGTAGCACCTATCCAGAGAGTGTTCTTCAAAAATCCACCCATCACAGGTTTCCTGGTCAAAGTACATAATACAGACAGGGTCTCTGTGTCCCCTGTTTCTCTCCCTGTAGAGAAGGGAAGTTGCTGGTGTGGCCATTGTCACCTTCACCCACCTCACTTCTGGGAACAAGGAGAGCTCTCTTTCTGTTCTATCCCATGTTCGTCCTCCCATTGAGGTGGCCACTCTGTGCCCTGGGACTGGAAGGAAGCCCAAAATCATCTCAGGCAAGAACTCTCCCGTCCAGAGGACAGTCAGAGCTGCTGTGGGGAGAAGAAAACAGATGATGAATACTTTCCAGACCCCACCTCTGTGTGCAGCTGTCATGGGGATTGGGGACATGTGCTCAGTTTTGGGGTCACAAGGATACTTGATCTGTGATGAACCACAGAGATTCAAAGGCCCAGCCTCCTCCTCATCTGCCAACTTTGGAAATCTCTGGCTGCCTTCAAAGGCTCTTCAATCTTCAGACAGGAGGAGTCTGACCTCCATAGAAGGTCAGGCAGCCAGGTACTTGCTGAGAGTGGGGGCTGCTGTGGGAGTTGACAGATGCCACAATGAACCTGAGACCTCCTCTCTCACTTCCTGAAATTCATATCTAGACAAGCAGAACACAAAGACACATGCATCCAGATGTCCCCACAGCAAGGTTTAGAGCAGTGAAAAATAAACTTTCAAACAGGAACAGCTCAATGTTGACCCAGAAAGTGATTAAAAAGCATGGGTTAAAGAATTGTTCTCTGGTTTCAAATTTTGTGCACACTATATACACGTGGAAACATACATGCATGTGTGTGCAGAGCATGTAAACACACAACATGTGGGTAGATTTCCACCTCAAATTGTCTTCCTTGTCCTCTGTGTCCCCATCACAGCCACAGTTCTTTTTATTAATCTAGCATTTTATTTTGGTTTTTCATGAGTCAATATGTAGCTGTAAACCAATCTCAGTATTCAGCTGATTTCAATTCTGGATCCTACAGTAGACATGTATTGATCCCAAGATGTATTGATTCCAAGAGAGAGACTGGCACTCAGTCACCAACTTGGTCCACATGCAATTCCAGGAGCACCCTTCTTCCTGTTCCTCACCTGGGTCCCCAAGAACCCACAGCCACTTCCTACTCCTCTGCAGCTGTTTGCTCATC
Organism: Sciurus niger; assembly: GCA_020740815.1. NCBI lineage: Eukaryota > Metazoa > Chordata > Mammalia > Rodentia > Sciuridae > Sciurus > Sciurus niger. The sequence continues at coordinate 2,324 of JAHUXG010018525.1, forward strand.
TGACTGTTGCAGTGGCTTCCTGTGTGGATGAAACTCTGTGATCTCCCTACTTCTGCCCCAAGTCCTGATAATCTATCGTCCACCTGAAATCAGTGTCACATCCCTCCTCTTCTTGAAGTGTCTTCACCTGTGTCCTTAGGATAACACAGAAGTCTCCATATCCCATGAGGCCATATCAGAAGGTCCCCACAGACCTCTCCAAGCTCAAGTCCACTCAGCAATTCTCTGCTGAGAAATGAGACTCCAGGAATGGTGTGCTGGGGTGTCAATGCCCATCAGTTGCCCCCTCAGTCCATTCTAATGATGCCCTGCTCTTAGGTACCAAATCATCAGTGTGAGTCCTAGTGCTGGCTGCTTCCTGGCTGCAAATTATTTTTATAACTGCCTGAAAACATCCATATGCATGACTCTCCACACAACCTCTACTGTGAGCTTTAATACAAATCATCTACTCTGGGCAGCTCAGTTTTGGTTCATGATTTTAATAATGCATTCAAAAAGGCTCCAGGTTCACTAGAGATTGAACCATAAGAGCTAATTTCAGACTCCCAGCTAGGTGATCTTTACATTTGCTGCCAGCAACAATATTCACGAACATCCAAACTCCACTGCCCTTTGACAGTGGACACAAGTTACTGCTAACCTAATGGATGATTGTCACTTCTTTCTACTTCCCAGTGGGGAGCTGGGGAGTTGTGGCCAAGTCCTGTGTCAGCAAATCCCATCACAAACAAGACTCTTGTTAGATTTAAATTGTAAACAAGCAAGATGATATTCCAAAGAAAAAGAATTAAAGGGCTAGAGGGTCTAGGGAATAAACTATCACATTCCACTGAAGAACTGATCCATGTTGGGGGGGCAGACATCTCCACCTCACAGGGCTCTGATCTCACTCTGTGCTTCGCTTTCTGTGGTCATTTTTCTACTTCTTGAGGAATTGAATCTGCAAATCTTGTCCAAAAATAGACTTTTGGTCTTATTTATTTTAAACAAAAAGCGAGGTGTTGGGAGGAGACCAAGGACCTTGCAGCTGAGCTTCCTTATGTTTGCTGTGAGCTTGATGAATTCTGCCTATCCCTGTTGTCCTTGGGAAAGTTCAGCCACAACCCAGAACCCCAGCTTGGGCACACAGCAAGTTTTCCTGGATGCTGCCTGCATCCTTTCTCTTGGGGACTGTGATGTAGCTGGCGGTCTCCCCACCTCCTCCCAACACTGCCCCATCCTGAACGCTCCCTGGGGCAGTTGGAGAGGTCTTTCTAAAGTGGGACCACTCAGCATGGACTGGAATAGCATGAGAGCAACAGAGTTGAAGGGGTCCCAAATCAGAAGGGCCTCACTTCCAGGTCATGGACATTCAAGACACAAGTTTCACCTGGTGAGAGCACTTCATACCCCAATTCCCCAATTCACCACCCAACACTCACCCCCCTCTCATGGCTTACAGAATAAGTGCAAACTCCTGAAGCAATGTAACCTGGCCCTGGCCCACCTCTCCTGCTTCCCCTATCCAGCCACACCACAGGGCTCTTTCTATTGCTGGACTCACTTCTGCCCCAGGGCCTTTGCTCTGACTCTTTTTTGACTATGAGTTTTTCCTCTGAGATTGTATAATGGGGTCATTCTTCTCTGTAAATTCTAAGCATAAATGCCACCTGCTCTGAGTCCTGTCCTGGGCACTACCTAAGCAGTAGCAACACCCAGGCATTCACTGGGTTTTGTCTCCTGTTTCACTTACTGCTACACTCAACTTATTACCTGGTACCAATACAGGAGCAGCTTCCTACAGTTAGAGATAGAGTTTGTGTTGGCCACAGCATGGTCCCCAACACCTTGCATAGCACACAGCACATGGTATCTGCCACTAACAACATTGTGGACTTTCTTAGATCTGCACCATCCCTGTGCCAGGGTCTTTCAACCTGGTTGCTATTGACATTTTGATTCAGATCTTTCAATGTTTTGGGTGAGAGAGGGGACTGGCACCTAGAGGGAGGGACAAGGGATACTTTTAAGCATCCTGCAATGTATAGGACACCTCCACATAACTATGCACTTTGGCTGGAGATGGGAACCCTGGCTTTCTTTTCCACAGAGGGAGCAAAGCAGTCAGACTCCCCCAGGGCCTGACCCTGCCATGTTCCACCTGTGCATGGGCAAGTGCTGACTATCCAGGGCTTGTTGTGTGTCAGTCACAGTCCTAGGAACTTCCTAGGCAGCAAATCTATTATTCATTGCAAGAGTCCATGGAGGCCAGTGCCATTACTGATCCTGTCACATACAAGAGGGTTTTGAGGCACAAAAGGCTTAAGTGATTTTCCCAGTCCCACAGGGGCAGCATCCTGGATAAGGTTTGGAGGCTAGAGCTCTGCAACTCACTCAAAGCAGTGGGGTGAGTCATGAGTAGATGGGATTACATAGAACAGCAACTGAGAAACAGCACAGGGAGTTGCACTGGAAAACACACAGGTGTGTCAAAGCATAACTCTAGAGAAGTTCCAAGGAACTCACAGGAAGACCAAAAACCAACCAAACGAACAAAAATCCTAAAGGTAAAAATTAAAAACAGAAGAAACAGGGCCCCCAAAATACCCCATGAAATGATAAACTTTAATCCTGGTCATAAATTACATTAAATGCTAATGGTCTAAATACACCAATAAAAACACAGATTGGCAGAGCATATTAAATTATATGTTATCCATCAGGAACTCACTTCCAAAGTAACTATGGAGGCAGAAAGAAACAGGTGTTCTTGAAATTACAGAAATGAAAGAATTTTGAGATGTGTAACAAAAAGTGTGTAAAGAATAAACTCTTCCTCACTATTCAGTTTCTTAAGTGATATGAGACAGCCGAAGCAAAAATAGTATATGATGCTCAATGTGTGCAAAGTAAGTTTAAACAACTCCATTTTAGGAGTGGGAAGGGTAGTGGCTTCAGTGGAGGCCTCATTGCTTTATCTCAGTGATGAAAGACTGATGACAGCATGATGTGGCAGCCTGGGAATGCACACGGTGGCACCCAGGCAGTGCTGAGAAGTGTATGCAAGGTACTGCTCCAGAAAGTCAAAGTGGAATCACAAGAACCTAGAGGGAAAAAATAGAAAATAAATAATAGAACAGCTGCCCTAAACCCTAACATAGCAATACTTAGTCAAAATGTCAATAATATAAATATAACATTTGAAATAGAGAGACAATGACAGAGCTGATTATAAACCACAAGCCTATTACATGTTGTATAGGAGAAGCTCACTCAAGCACAGTGAACTGGGGGCTGGTAATAAAGGAGGGGCATGCTGTGTCATGTCACAAATTTAATAACACAGCAGTGGCCAGATTAGTGCCAGATTAGTGGATTTACAGCAAAGAAAATAACTGGGATCAGTGGGGGACATTGTCCAATAAGGAAAGCATGTCTCCCCCATGATGTCTTAAATGGGTAAACACCAAGCCACTGAGCTTCAAACCACAAGGACAAAAGATGACCATTTGAACAGAGAAACAGATAAAACTATGATCAGAATTGGAGGCTCCAACACTGAAGATATTGGCATTGGACACTTTGTATCACTAACTGATCTGTCAAGAAACCAGATCTAACAGGCAGGAGACAGTAAGGTCAAAGTGAAAATGAACGACCCCATAATTGGCAGGATCTGATTGACATGCACAGGCTGTTTTGTGCAATGACCATAGACCACACATTTTTGCCAGGTTCACATGGAGTGTTTGCCAAGAGAGACCATTTCTGGGTTCACAAAGGAAACCTCAACAAGTCAGAAGAATTAAGGTTGCAATGAGAATGAATGTTCTTGTTCCATGATGAAATGAACCTGGAGTAAACAACAGGACCACAGGAAAATCTTCAAATGTGAATATGAAGCAGAACCATTCTATATAATCCATGAGAAAAAGAGGAAGTTCACAAGGACATTTTTAAAATACACAAACAAAATGAAAATGAACATATAACAAGAAGACTGAAGAAGATAAAGAGGGAAGAAATGCACCACCAACACCAGGAGCAAACCAGGGGTGTTCCTCACCATTCCAACACCACAGAACGGAACAAACTCCAACTAATACTTGGAGTCCACCTTGGAAGAAGCAGGTACTTCTTTGAAAACCACTAACTACCACACTCAATTGAGAAGAAAGAAAGTGAGTAACGCTACAAGTTCTGTAAAAATATCTCTGGGTCCAGATGGCTTTACTGGAGAACTTTATTCATCATAAAAAAGACATTAGCACCAATTTCATTCCATCTATTCCAGAACACAAAGATGGAGTCCTTCCCAGCTCATTTTATGAGAAGTGTCTCCTAGACCACAAAATCAGACAATAATAGCACATGAATAGAAAATTACAGACTAATATCTTTCAGGAACTTAGAAAAAAATCTTCAAATATTAGCAGATTGGATACAACCAGGTGGAAAAAGACTTATGCAACATGTGCAATTTATTCCAGGTATGCAAGGTAGCTAATATTTAAAAAAAGCAATCTGTGTAATACATCAATACCAACAGGTGCAAAAAATTCCAAAAATCTCACAAACAGCATCAACAAAACCCTACAGCTAATACAATACTTAAGGGTGAAGGGCTGTATGCTTTCCCCTGACAGAAAGTGCATGACACCAAGTCCTTCTTCAGTCCTTCCTTTTATGCAACACAGTACTGGAAGTTCTTCACAGTGTAATAAGACCAAAATAAATAAATACAAGGCATAAATATAGAAAAAAGAAAAGTCTCAGTTTTCAGATGACATGATTGCCTGCAGAGATAATCCCCAAAACAAAAACAAACCAAAACAAAATGAAAAGTTCTTTGAACTAATTAGTGAATTCAAAAAGTTCATGAGATACAAGATCAATACAAAAAATTCATTGCATTTCTACATGCTAACAATGAACAAATGGAAACAAAATTAAAGTGCAATACCACTTATAATTACTACAAAGAAACTGAAATATCAGGTATAAACTTAGCAACATACAGACTTGCTCTGTATGCCAAAAGCTAGAAAATCTTGATGGAAAAAATAAAAGAATTGGAAAGACAGTTTCTATGGCTTGGAAGCCTCAACATAGTGAAATTTCCAGTCTTTTCCTGGATAATCCTTGTTTAATGTAATGTCTATTAAATTCTCAGGAGGCTTTTTGTAGACAAAGTATGGGCTTCCTACTCTTGCTGGGAGTTCCTGCTTGGCCCCCTTCCATGGATGGTGGATGAACTCAGGTGGAGGTCCTGCCCTGGGTGGAGGAGTAAAAGATCTTGGGTCAGGTTCACCTTCTACTTCCAGGTGGAGGACTGGGAGAAACCTGATGAAAGTGAGCTTCTACCATTTGCTGGGGGACAGAGGATTCCAGGTGTGTTGGTGTCCCTGAGAAGGACCTCTGTGAGCTGCTGCTGGGTCCTGGGTGGGGACAGGTCAGCATTCCCTGTGAGCTCTGTGGGAGCCTCTGCTCATTGGCATACAAACACTGGCTGAGGAAGTCAGCACCCTCTCATGCAGAGGCCCATGGATCCTCAGCCAAGATGCACCACCCCTGAGCTGCCCCGTCCAGCACTAAATTTGAGGGGGCAGGCTGTCTTGAGTTTTCCTCTTCCACAATTGGACAAGCCAGGCTCATGGGGCCCCCCTTTCTGTCTTTAATGGATGAGTTTAATTAAGCTTCTCCTTGTATGTGGGGAGGTGGGGTCATAAGGAGGAACCCCCTTCACTGCTAACTGCAGGAATGGTTCAGAGGGAGGACAAATCTGGGGTTGTCCTCCAGGGAAAGCTAGGTTCAACTGCTTCCCATCAGCCCCAGAGACTTGGTTTCAGAGCTTCCTGGGGAGCACTGTGGTAAAGGGGCGAGGGACAGATGTTAGGGTGAGGAGGATGGTGTCCCAGCAAGCACAGATGAGCAAATACCCAGATTCAAATGTAAACTGAATGTAATTACTTAGTTAATTAAATATTGACTTTTAATTCAAAAAGTGATTAAAACAAGCTACAGGAAAGACTGTCCAGCAAGGGGTCTGGGCAACCCAGAACTTTCAAGAAGGGGGGAGAGGAGGAGGAGGGCTGTGCCAAAGAAGGCTGTGCTGCTGGCCCTACTGTGTGCAGGGAGCATGATCCTCAGCATCCACCAGGGAGGGATGAGCAGGCATGGGACTCTGTGCCAAGCCAGGTTTGGGGGTGTTCCCCACATTCAGTTTGCATCTCCACAGCTGTGCTCAAGAGATGAGGAGCGTCTGGTACTCAGGCTTGTCCTGTTCATCACCCTTTCCTGTGGCAGAAACTCAGTGCTTGAGAGGACTTCTGGAAATGCTCATAGAAAATATATGGATGTCCCATGACTTGGGAGTTTGAGGCAAGAGGATTTCAGGTTCCAGGCAAGTTTCAGCACTTTAGCCAGTCCCTATGCAACTTAGTTGGACTCTGTTTCAAAAAATAAAAAGGGCTGGGGACATGGCCTAGTTGTAAAGTGTCTCTGGGTTCTGTCCCTGATACCAAAAAGAAAGAAGAAAGGAAGGAAAGAAGGAAGGAAAGAAAGAAAGAAGGAAGGAAAACAGAAAATGAGTGAATGATCTACCACACAAGCAATGGCAAGATGTGTGTGCACACAAGTGTGTGTGTATGCATTTGTGTGTGGCTCCTACATGAGAGTGACCACAAAACTCCTTGCTGCATTTCTGTGTCTCCAGTGGGAGGCTGAAATGTAACTGGGAGCCTTTTGCTCCAGTGCTTCCTGGGGAGGATTGGTTTGGGTCACTGGGCTCAGGATGTCACAGTCGAGTCCTGGGCTCCACAGACCTGCCTGGAGGGAGATACATGGAGGTAGGACTGCTGCTGCAGCCTGGTGTTCCAATGACTCTGGAAAGCAATACTAAAACTTGGGGGTCATTCGGTTTGACCAGATCTTGGCTTTCAGGTGAAAAAGACTCTGCAGTAACCCTGGGGACCATGATCCAACTTCTCAGCTGCCAGGGTCCATTCCTAGCAGCATTCGGGTGTCGTAGGTGGATGGGAGGCATTGGCAAAGTCGAGAAACAGCATAGAGAGATACCAAGTGTTCTGAGGCTGAATCTGAATTTTTATTGTTCACAGAATCTTTTTGTATGCTTTTTCTTTGGTATTGATTGCATCACTTCATGGTTAATACAATATAATGTTAAGTAAAAAATCTTCAAGAGTATAATTAATTATCCTATTCAAGAAACATGTTCTTACTGTATGATAGCTTAAATAAAACAACAACAACAACAACAAAAAAAAAAAACCCAGTTACCAGCAAGGTAGAGTGCACCATGCTCCATTTAGTTTTAATTTCCCTGAAATAATTTGTCATTAAGTTTCTGTAGAAATTACCCTTTCCAAGAACTCTAATGTTAGCTTTTAACTGTGGAAAGCTTTTGTTAATACCAGCAGAGAATAGAGGAATCAGCTTATAGTTAATATTTATTCTATTTTATGTACTCAATGGCAGACTAAAACTATTTTGATCTTTAAAGAACTATGCATAGGAAGAATATGAATTGTACTTATGTTTAACCTATTTATTTTTTATTAATTGGGAAAAATATTCTTAAACTTAATCATAAACCCTAAGAAAGCAATGAAGACCAAACAGCACATCAAATCTCAGAGGAATACATTCTCATATACATATGTATAACTCTTAGATCATTTGTATACTAAAAGAAATTACAGGCTCCTTACAAATTTGAGCAAATCATAATTGCTTATTTATGATTTCATCTAAGTATTAATAGTAAACTTCATTGTATGTTATTTTGTGTCCCAGCACCATGAAATCTCCCAGTATTCTCTATAATCTGAATCTAAGGATGTATTGATTATTAGTATTAAAAGCAACTACACATGGAGACATACAACACCTATGGCCCCCAAGAGGGAGGAAGATCTTTCAACAAAACTGTGTCACATGTCAGATCCTCTACTCCAACAGAACCGTGTTAAGTGTTGGAGTGGTAGGAAATAGATGTGGCACTCAGCCCCTACATGGAGAGAGAAATGCCCAGGGTTTAATCCAGGAATCCCAGAAACATCTACAAAGACATCAGAATTGTGGTTAATCTCACCTGAGCTTCATTCAGATATAGATGTCCTTTTGTAGATGCAATTTAATTAGGTGAAAAAAACCATATATTTGTAAGTGTTTAGACAAATTATGATAATGAAAATAGAAGCTTAAACCACCATGAAGTCAGAAAGATAACTGCAGATCTGGCCTCCTCCCTGGGCCAGCTCACTGACAGAGATGAATTCACTTTAGCAAAAATGGGGGTCATCTTAGCAGCCTGGTACACACACCCCCTAATTGCACATGATCATGGAGTCTGACTTACAGCAGGGTCTGCTGCCTCCATACCTGCACCAAGCAGGGCCAGCTTGGTAGGGGATTTTACACCAACTTTGTTGCTGTCATCCAGGAGCCACATGATGGCTGAGAACAGTGGTGGTCACCTGAATTTCCCACTGAGGAAGGCAGCAGGCTACCTCCTGTCAATCTCTGCTTGAGAACAGAGGGAAGAGACAGTTCATCTGCTTTATTATACAGCAATCATTCTCTTTAGGAGAAGCAGACAGGGAAGGTTAAGCTCACAATCACACTGAGGACAGAAACAGCAATGGGCACTCCTGCAATAATGGAGCACTCAAATGAGGGCCCAGGGGTAGAGCTATGGATGGCAGACCATGTGGTCAAGGTGGATGACAGCGTTCTCCAGGCAAAGGCAGGGTCATTAGACCATAGTGCAGTCAATTCAGCATCCTCTGAGACTGTGTGCCTATTATAAAAATCCCTTCCAGAAAATTCAGTTGGGGGACTGATGAGCAATGATTGGATAAAAACAGAGTAGCCCAGGGCCACAGTTCTAATCAGCTCTGTTTCCACTGCTGGTCACTCTTATCTGGACTCCTGGGACCTCAGTGTCCTCAGCTTAAGAGTTGGGATAGTATGAATGGTGGCCTTTTGCCAACCACAGAGGGTGGGTCTGCTGGACACTCATCTTCCCTGGGCTTCCTGTAATGCCTCACATGTAGTGAACATTTAAGGGCATCCCCACATGTGCACAGCTCACTGAGACATGGACATGGATGCAGATAGACATGAACTCCATATTATAAAAAATTTCAAATGGAAGGAGAAGTGAGGATACTCAGGAAATGAAGAACCATTTAGCTGGGGTTTGAAATCATGAAAAACCAGGGGCATGTGGCCACAGTCAGTGCCAAGCGTGACAGTGCTGCCTGCGTTGTGGAGCAAAGTATGTGGGCAACTTGACTCAGCACCCTGGGCAGCAACCATGGGCCCTGAAAGTTTATGCACAAGTCTTGCAGCCTCCTCCTCATCAGTTCTGAGACCACGCAGGGCAGCCTTGGGTGCTGGCATGGATCAGCCCCACATGGAGCTCAGGCAATAGGAGCAAAGAAAATGTGAGGCTCACTATTACTGTCAAAGGCCACTTTTGACTGCTGCCCATTAAAAGTGATGAGCCCTGGAACAGATGGGCTTTGTGGTAGGCAGCCAGTGTGAAACCAGGGGACTAGTCCAGAGGGGCCCACATTTAACTTAATTATCTGCATTCTTCAAACTCCTGGTGAGTTCTCAGTGAGGCACCCCGTGTTCCCACCCATGCCATTCCCTGCTTGGGAGTTGCCCGGAAGCCATCTTTCTCATTTTTGTTTCAGTTTCTCAAACCCCTTATCACACCTTTCAGACCCTGACAACAGGAGTCACACAGGCTCCTGTGAGGTCTTCATTGACAGGTTGGTAGCAAAAATAACTTTGCCTGCCCCCCCCCAGGCCATTATATCACAAATTATATGGGAGTTATGAAGAGAGGCTGGGCAGGGCATCACAAACTGTAGGGGATGCCTGGTGCAGAGGGGCTCAGGTGCTGTCTTCTCCTCACATCCCGTTCCTCCTTCCTCAGTGTTTCTGGGATTTACCAAAAACAGATGGGAGCCTGGTGATAATTAGAGGGGTAGTCAGTGTTCACAAACCCCAAGTTTTCAAGCACAAAACTCTTGGTGTTCTCAAGTCCCAGGTGCAGCCTCAGCCTGGTCTGCTCTGAGTCCCTCTCCCCTTCAGTTCCTATCCCTTGTCAGGGTGGGGATGGCAGTAGGGCTGGCACCCAGTGTTCTCTTCTCATCAACCCCTTGCACTCTGTGTCTTATTTTCAGATGTGGTCTCTCTAAGATTCTCAAAGTGGCTTAAAACTTGATACTCCTGCTTCAGCCTTCTGAGTGGTCATCATCATAAGTGCAGCACCCTGTTAGTTCATTCGCATAGTCCTTCTTGTTTAACAGGAGATCTTCCTTCACAAGGCTCTGGCATCAGGGATGGTGTAAGTCAGACCCAAACTGAAGCCAGCCAGGAAGCACAGTTGGTCAAAGGTCACAGAGAGTAATGCTAACTTGTGTGCTGAGGCTGAAGTCAGGTTGGTCCCACTTTGACAACTAATCACAGAGCCATGAAGAGCTGCCCACCACTAGTAGGGTTCTAGGTGCTCATGTGGCTGCACCCCACCTTCAGCCCCCATCTCAGGGAGCTCCACACTGGGGATGCCTTTTCAGCCTTTTCACACAATACTCCCCACATTGGTCTTGGGCCTCAGAGTTGAGACAGGTGCAGCATAATCAGTGAGGGTCCTCTGATGTGGGATTCCTCAGGATCTCCCAATGGTGGGCCCCCTTGGAAGCAGGGGAACAATGCTAGTAGATCAGAAATGCTTTTTTGTCTGGGTTCTTCACCTTCATGTGTCTCTCTGTTTTAAAATACACCACCAAGTAGGCTCCTGACATCAGGTGCCCTAGCTGGAGGCTTCCAACACAGCTCTGCCAGCTTTAAAGATTTCCTGTTGTCCTTGGGTACATTGACAGGGCTCTTTCCTCCCACCTCCCCCTACAGGTGCTCACACAGGACACTCTATGGAAAACTTTGGGTTAGGTCTACCAGGGAGGCAGTGGTGAGGAGGCCCCTCAGCACAGGCAGGTGCTCAGAGGTGGGGCAACGTGTGTGTGGCCTGATTCCTTCCCTCCCAGAGTCAGCCCACATATTGGAATTTGGAGGCTACTGAAAGGGAACAAATGCATTCAACATGCTCAAGTAGGATGTATGTATTGGGATGAACTGTGTGGCCTGATGGTTGGTGAAACCTCCTCCATGTTTAATAACCAATGCTAAGAAGCATTGAGTGGGATTTTTTTCAGAGGGTAGAGTCCTCTGGGAGGCATCAGTGCTGAAATCAGCCAGGCCCAAGGAACACAGATTCTGCCATGTGCAACACAACCAGAGGGGATTTTCAGGACCCATATAGGGGCCCTGTCCAGACACCAAGGCTGCCAGTGCCATGACCATGGACCATGGGCCTGCATAATTGAGCAAGAAGGTCAGGTGCCTATTCGTCAGTCTTGCATCTCTGAAAGGAAATACCTGAGGCAGCTCACTCAATGGAGAAAAGCTGATTTCCCTCAGGTTTGTCATGTCTAATCCATGGAACCTGCTTCAGGCCAGTTGGGATGAGGACCTTATGATCTGTCCATGTGCACCACAACAGCAGGGTGTGTGGAGGAACATCCCATCTCCAGCTGGGGGAGGCAAGATCTACCCTCTGTGACACCTCTACCTGAGCACAGGCCATTTTCCCAGAGCACCCCATTCTTTGGGTCATTGCACTGACACTGGGACTGCCAACTTGGTCAAGCTCTAAAGATAGCCCATGTTTACATGGTGCAACACTATGGAACAAGACAACTTACAGTGGACTCTGCTGGGTACCCCAACCACACCGAAACCACAGTGTACTGCCTCTGAAATCCCAGCAGTCACCAAGACCATTCACTCCTTCCATCCCTTTTTTCCCTTTCTGGAGTCCATCACCAGGAGCAGTGGGAGTTTGCCATTCTGATGGACAGATAACTTGCCAAAAGTGCAGTCATGAATGCACACCTCTTTTTCTCTTCTGAACCCAGAGAATACAAAAGCCTGCAGTTCTGTTTCCTTCATGCAAATATTGTCCTGTTGTTCCACCTGGATCCTGGTTTAAGTCAGTCAGTTTTCAGGCTATTCTTTTATATCTCCAGAGTCCTGAGGCTACCCACTACTCATTCAACTCATTCTGCAGTACATTCCCTCTAGACAGATAAACAGTACTGCTGTTCTTGACCTGTCCATATGACTCCCAGGGACTGCTTCCTGATGAGCATCCTGGTCTTGAACCAGAAACAACTCCTTGGTTATGCAGGGATTCCACCTACCCTAATCCCATTCTTTCCTCTCCCAATGGTGACCAAGGGCAGTCCTAGCAGGAGAACACACTTTGGAATTACTTGGGTGTCTGGCCCTTCTGCAAAAGCCAGGGTGTGGATACTGCCCCTGAATGTGTACATCACAAGATGCTGCCTTCAACCCAGAGCCTGAATCAGTACCCTGGGCAGCAGCCTCTGCCCTCCATCAGGGAAACCCCTTTGCATTGCCAGACTTGGGTGGGGCTTCTCAAGTGGTCCTGCATCCACCAGACCTGTCCAAGGTCTGGGCTCCCTGCCTCTACCATCACAGGTCCTTGAGACCCATCTGGGATGGGAGTTCTGCAACCACCTGTGGGCTCAGTATCCTCTGTTTGCCAGCAGTGCCACCAATTCAAATCCAGGAGGTTCCTCTCTGGAATTATTTTCATTTTATTTATTTAATTAGTTGACTCATGCTGAGAATTGAAGTCAGGGATTCTTATATCTAAGTAACAGCCCTATTTTCGTTTTATTTTGTGACAAAGTCTTGAAGTTTTAGAGGCTATTCTCAAACTTGTATGCTAATGCCTCAGCCTCCCTGGACTCAAGGATTACAGGCAACCTGCCCAATGATGACTTTTTAAGAATTCTCAGCCTGTTGTCCTGACTTAGATGTCAAAATTTGGTCAAACACAAAGTTCTCTTCAAATCATCTTATGTACCGTTTCAAATTTTATTTAATAAACTGCATAAAAATAAAGGCACTACTTGCCTTGGTGATGCCCCTCAGTCTGGAGGTTTCCTTCCTGAAGAGGTGGGGGCATGTGCAGGCAGTGGTCCTTGTTGGTGAACAACTTCCTTGAGGAAGCTGTCATGAGTCCACCAGGCTTCACCACTATGCTGGAAAAGAGGTCAGACACTGGCAGCAAGGGGTGCACAAAAGGCAACCTGTGGTGCCTCCACAGGCACCCAACACAGCAGGGCTGAAACTGACCCAAAACCTGCTGCTGTGGCTCATCCTCCTGTCCATGCCTCTCACACCAGCCCCAAGGGAGGCTGAGGCAGGAGGAGCCCAATTTCAAGGAGCCTTACATTCTAGAAGATAAAATACTGTTACTGTTTGTGAATTTTAAGCAGTGCTTTTCTTTTAGAATACAAATAAATACTGGATAAAATTCTAATTAAACAAGACTGGTCTTGACATGTACTTGTTTAATCTGAGTAATTAATATATGGGAATTCAGTATATTACCTTCCAGATTTTTCCATATGTTTAAAGATCTTTTCTTGATCATTTAAAATTTGATTACAACTTTTACTTTTTTTGAGTATTTTAAAATTCAGGCTTTTCTAACTCTGATAATTTGCAACATATTCCTTTTCAGTTTTCCTTTTAAAATAGGAAAATGAAGTATAGAGCTTCCACAATCTTTTATTATTTTTTAAAGTGGGGTTGAGGGGGAATTGAACCCAGGTCTCAACACCCTAGGCAAGTGCTCTGCACTGAGTTGCTCCTCAGAATGCTTTATTATGAGATAGGATATAACTACATTGCCTAGACCGGACTCAAATTTGCGATACTCCTGCTTCTCTTTGTGTGTGGCTGGGATCACAGAGTTGTGCTACCATGCCTGACCCATGATTCTCACCACCTCCAAGGATTTGCGGTCTCTTTATACTTTTATGAATAAACAACATTTTACCACCCATAAATGTTATGATGACCTTATAGAAACACATGTGTGGGAACTACTTGGATAAAGACAGAGGCCATGGGGAAGTGAAATACGAATGAGAAAAACACATCTTTATATGTTTGCAGCAGAGTGGGAGGAGGATCAAAATAATTTTCAGTCAAGTAGGAATTTCCTCACACCAGTATATGGTGGTCTGTAAATACTCAACACCTCAGTAGCTGGTAGTGAGAAGGCAGCACAGCACAGGTGAGCATTATCCCACCATAGATAAAATCTCAGTTCATCCATGGCTGAATGTGGTCTTGAATTGTGTCAGAGTTGAATTGTGTCACACTCAATGCTCCATCTAATGGACATTGTTGAATTTTAAAAAGTGAAAAGAGATGTGAGAAAATTTTTCCCTGAGTAAGTCTTGCTATTTGGTTCTTGCATGTCTTCAAGGGGACCTGGACCCTGAACTGCCCTTTGACCCACCCTGGGAATGTGCCCTCACAGTGTGTCTGATGATCATGGTTGCTGGTCTTGTCTTGTACACTTGACCAATGGGCCAGGTCATTGAAGGCTGTCAGGACCGCCATGCACACATATCAGCATTCTGTATGTTCATCTGGTTTCATCATTGGGGCCTAAAGTTCAGTGACTATGAATGTCCTGTAACATGATGCTTCTATGTGACTGCCTCTCACCTCAGATCCATACACTTGGCCCATTTTCTCTGGGTACAGACATTTTATACATGTTTAGAGAGTTTCCTGCTGGAGAGAAGCATGTACTTGGTGTCCCCAGATGGGGAAATGGTAAGCAGCCTGTGCCCAACTTCTCAGGATTCCTCCTGAGATGTACCTTTTCCTGATACTCTTGGTCTGTTTCCTTACCTTCCAGTAAAACTCATCCATAAGCATTAAAACCAACTATCCTTGAGAAGATGACGCAGGAAGCACTGTGAAGTGTGAAGGCAATGTCCTGAACCTTGTCACAGTGATGTGAATAGAGCTCATTTAGTAACCCCAGAAATTTCCAGAAGAGACAATAATAATATTCAGGCAGAAAGGGAAAGGCATGCTTAGCAGGGGCCTGTCATGCACATCAGTGAGTCCAGTTATAGGAAATCATCTAAACCAGGGGCAGGAGCAACAATGGACCAGGCTATGTTTTGCTCTGTGTCCAAGGAAAAGGAGCATGCCCTTTCACCAGCACCTGGTGATGGAGGGAGAGTATGTCCCACCAAGGCTAGTTCCCAAGCCCTGTTCAGGATATGGCCAGGAATGTGCTTGGGGTCCACTTCACTCACCCATCCTGAACCTTCCCCTGACTGCCATGGTCAGTGTCAAGGGCATGGCCTGACCCCTCCTCTAAGTTCACATGACCAGACCCCATGAGCTCTTGCCTGGAACTCAGAGTCCAGTTGCAGCAAGGACTATACTATAATCATCACATCAGCCTTCATTTGGGAATACTTGATCCTTCCTCCTCTTCTTGGTGGTTACAGATGTGAACCATGAGGGAGTTGTTTATTCACACTTGCACATGTACACAGTGCAGCCATGTTTTGTGACCAGCTTCACTCCCCAGAAATGCCCCCACTCCTTTTTCCCTCTCCCTACTGATCTCCCTTGTATTTTCATCCCCCATCTTTCTTTTCCTGTTTACCCTCCAGCTTTGGAATGTGGGAAAGAACATATACCTTAACCTTCTGAGTTTGACTTATTTCACATAACATAATGTTCTCCTGTTGTAACTTTTTTCTTGTCAATGGCATGTCATCATTTATTTCATGGCTGAATAAATCTGCATTGTGTCTATACACCATATTTTCTCTGTTTTCATCCATCAGTGAACAGATGCTTTGGCTCATTCTGAGGTGTGGCTATTTTGAATTGTGCTGCTATAAACATGGTTATGTGTGTATTGCTATAGTTAGTTGAATTTAATTTTTAGGATACTTGTAAAATACTCAAAAAAAGTAAAAGTTGTAATCAAATTTTAAATGATCAAGAAAAGATCTTTAAACATATGGAAAATATATAAGTATTTATAGGTAGATTATATAGTTGATCCATACCTAGTCTTTTGAGAAATCTCCCCAGTGAATGTGCTAATTTACACTTCCACAAATACTACAAAATATATATTATTTTGTAACCATTTGCTGGGTTCGGGTTACCAGCAAATTAACTCAGGGATACTTGACCTGTGGTTTCATTTCCAGTATTATTTTGTAATTTATTTAAAAGACAGAGTCTCACTGACTTGCACAGAGCCTCACTTTTACTTAGGCTGAACATGAACTCACCACCCTCCTGCCTCAGCTTCGCCAGCTGCTGATATTACTGGCATGCACCCCTGAAGCCTGCTAACTAAATTCTTGACACCTTCCTTTTTAACTGGAGAAAGAAGGACTTTCAGTGTAGTTTTGGCTTGCATTTCCCTAATTAATAATGATGTGAAACTATTTTTCATGTATTTATGAATTATCTATATTTCTTCTTTTGAAATGTGTTTAATTAAATTTCCCAATTATTTATGAGTCATTCAGTGGCAGGGGGTGACATTGTCTTTAAGTACTTTATACAATTTAAATATTACACTTTTGTCAGAAGAGTAGCTAGCAAAGGTTTGCTCCCATCTACATTTTCTCTTCACAGTCTCAACTATTTCTTTAATGTGCAGAGGCTTTTTACTTTAAAACCATCTCATTTATTGACTCGGCATTATTTCCTGCATCTTATGGGTCCCACTGAGAAAGTAGTGTCTATGTCTGAAAGCAGGAGTGTTGATGCTAAGTTTTCCTATAGAAATCACATGGCTTCTGGTCTAATTCCAAGGTATGGATCCATTTTGATCTGATTCTTGGACAGGGTTAGAGATACAGGTCTATACTCATTTTTGTACTGTGGATAACCAGTTTCCCAGGACCACTGGTTACAAAGACTTCCTTTCCTCCAATGCCTGTTTTTGGAACCTGTGTCAAGGATCAGATGTCTGTTGATTTGTGGGTTTGTCTGTGTATCTTCTATTCTGGTTTATTGCTGTGAGTGCCTCTTTTTAGGCCAGTACCATGTAGATTTATTGCTATGGGCTATAGTGTAATTTGAATCAAATGTGGTCCTGCCTTCAGCATTGCTTTATCGATGAATGCTTTGGCTCTTTGGGGTCCTTTATTTGTCCAAATGAAGTTTAGGACATTTTTTCTAGTTCTGTGGAGAATTCCATTGATATTTTGATGGGGTTTTCTTGAATCTGTATTTTTTTGGGTAATATGGTCATTTTAACAATATCAATTATGCCTGTCCCTGAACATTTGAGGACTTTCCATCTTCTTGTGTCTTTTTTAATTTTTTCCCTCAATGCTCTATAGTTTTACTTTAGAGATCTCTCACTTCCTGGGTGATATTTATTACAATTCTTCCTTCCTCCCATCTATCTTTCTTTCTTTCCATCTTTCTTTCTTTTCTTTCTCTCTCTCTTTTGTTCTTCTTTCTCTCTCTCTTTCTTCCTCCCTCTCTTTCTCTTTTTCTTTCTGTCTTTCTCTGTCCTTTTCTTTCTCTGTCCCTTTCTTTCTCTTTCTTTCTTTGCTTCTTTCTCTCTTTCTTTCTTTCTCTTCTTCTCTCTTCAGTTTTTTGAGTGTATTTGATTGTGACTATTTTACTAATTTCTTTCTCAGCAGATTCATTGTTGATAGAAAATCTGTTGATTTTGGTATGTTGATTTTGGAAATGAATACTTTGCTAAACTTTTTCAACTTCAGCTCTAGCAGTCTTTTGCAAGCAGTGATAATTTGATGTCTTCCTTGCCTATTTTTAACTTTTCCTTTTCTTCTCTTTCCTACTTGCTGTGAATAGAATTCCTAGCACTATATTTAAATGGAGAAGTAAAAGTTAAAATCCTTATCTTGTTCTGGATTTGAAAGGAAATCTTTCAGTTTTTCCTCATTATTATGAGGTTGGCTTTGGGTTTGTTGAATATAGCCTTCATGATGTTGAGGGAAGTTCCTTCTCTTCCTAGGTTTTCAGAGTTTTTATCAAGAATGAATGCTGAGCTTTGTTGAAGGTTTTCTCTGAATCTTTTGAGATGACTGTGATTTTTGTTCTTAATTCTACTTATGTGATGAATTACATTTATTGGTACTTTATGTTAAACTCTCCTGGAAACCCTGGGATCAAACCAACCTGGTAATGGTGTGCAAGATTCTTAATATGTTATTAAACATGCTTTATTAATACTTTTTTAAGCATTTTTTTCTAACTTCAATAGGGATATTCATCAGGGTTTTCTTTCCATGATGTTTTCTTATTTGATTTGGGTTCATAGAATGAATTTGGATGTATCCCATTCCTTTCTAGTTCATGAAATGGTTTGAGGAGAACTGCGATTGGTTCTTCAAAACTCTGGTAGAATTCTACTGACATCCCTTCTGGTCCTCTGTTTACCTTTGCTCAAAGGCTTCTTGCTACTTCTTCTATCCAATTGTGAGTTGGTGATCTCTTTATGATTTCTTTATTCTCTTTACTCAATTCTGGCAGGTTGCATTTGTCTAGAAATGCTTCTATTTCCCCTAGTTTTTCCAATTTTTTGGAGTATAATTTTTCAAAATAGTCCGCAATGATTCACTGGATTTCTGTGATGTCCATAAAGATTTCTCATTTTCTCTCTCTACTTTTATTGACTTTGGGTCTTCTCTTTTTTACTTTTTGTTGGATCAATCTTTTTTTTGTTTTCAATATATCTGCACTTTGTTTCATCATTCTTAATTTTTTATTCTGATATGATTGATTTTTGTTCTAATCTTAATTATTTATATTTTTTCCTTATTTTTGCAAAGGTTTGCTTTTGTTTTTTAAGGATCTTGAGATGCATGACTAGTTTGTTTCTTTGAGATTTTTTTGCTTTCTTAGGTAGTCACTGGTGGCTGTAAGCTTTCCTCTTAGAAACACCACCACAGTGTCCCACAATGTCTGATATGTTGTTTCACTCTTTGAAATTCTGTATTAGCATTTTTAAATTTCTAATTTGATTTCTTCTAACACATATTTATCATTCACATATGCATTTTTTCAATCTCAATTATGTCCATGGTTCTTGTAGGGTTTGTTTTTGTTGATTTCCAAATCCATACCATTATTATTTGATGAGATGCAAGAAATTACATCAATAGTTTTGTATTTCCTAAGCATTTCTTTATGATCTAAAATATGCTGTAATTAGGAGAAGATTCAAAGAGCTTCTGAGAAGGAATTTTATTCAACTGTTTTTGGAAAATATTATTTAGAAGTCTGTTAAATCCTGTTGATTAGTAATATTTTTAAATTCCAAAGAATCTTTGCTGTAAAATTTCTCAATTACCTAGCTATTGGTGAGAGAGTTGGGCTGAAATCACCCAGTGGTATTGTACTGGGGTGTCTCTGAAGCAGTGATTCATGCTGTGTCTCTTTTAGGTAATTTGTTGCACCCATGTGTGGACCATAAATATTTCTCATCATTATATGTGTTTTTGTATTGTTCCCTGTACTTTATAAAATGAATTTACTTGAGTCTTCTTCTGTTTAATTCACTTTGAAATCTGCTTGTCAGGTTAGAGAGTAGATATTCCTGCTTCTTTGGGGTTCACTTCACATGATATATCAGTTTCCATCCTTTCATTTGTAGCCTGTGAATCTCATTGATTGCAAAGTGCATCCCTTGAAAACAATATATAGTTGGGTCTTATTTTCTAGTGCATTCTACCAGCATGTGTCTTTTAATTGGAGAATTGAAGACAATTTACCTTCCACATTAATGTAAAGATGTTTATAAATTACTTCCATATTGATTTCTTTCTAATGTTTAATTTGTTCCTGTTTCTCATTTGCTTAGCTACTCTGTGAATATGATTTGTTTAACTGTGAGAACTGGAGAAGATGCCAAAGCTACTAGGCCCACTTGGCATAACTGTGATGGACTGACAGATCTGACTCCATGAGAATATTATAGGTCAGACTCTAAGGGAAATGACTTAACAGACTCCATTTTGCTCTGAGCTTATGTAGGAAATAAGCTTCTCCCATGGTAATACCCTGCCTCTGTGCCCATCATCAGTTACTTGGTGTGACATGTTTAATAATGTACAATGGAAACTCCTGTGTGGTAAAAAATTGCTCTTTTTTGATTCCTATTGCTCCTAAACAATGTACCATGTGAACAGCGATTGTGTGGATGTTAGCAACCATTCTTTAGTTTGTACCTAGGTAAGGGTCATTTTGATCCACTTCCCCCTCTGTTGATGATCTCATGATGTTAATGTGTAATTTTGATTCATAGCAACAGACACTTATGATTAATGTAATTTTTGGTATAAGAACCCCTACAACCCTGTGGTCGGGGCTGTTCTCCCAATATCCATTTTTTGGGGCATTCTGTGAGACAGTCAGGTGGCCGACTTAATAAAGCCTCCCAAATTTGGACTTCTCAGTGGTGATGGGTCTGTTCTTCAGTTGCACCCCATAACGGTAACCTGGTTTTGGATCCACCTGCACCTGTCAGCACACATGACCCTGGGACTTTCTGGACAGGCATGAAAGGGCAGGACATTTGCAGCAGAAAATATGCAGTTGAGGTGGTCAAGGCCCTCTGCCCCTGAAGCCAGGCCTTCTGCTCAAAAGCAGGATCAGTGCCAGATACTGTACCAGGCTATTCTATTCACCTGGGACTAAACTCCCTGAAGAACAGTGTCCACAAACACTGCCAAGTGTTGACCTCAGTTTCCTAGAAAGTCCTAGATGATCCCAGACTAGGTTATGACACTGCTGGCTTATTCCCCAAGCCCTGAGAGCTCCCTATGTACCCACAGGCTTACAATAAATGAGCCCCCAACATTCAGCATGAATTGCTAAACCCACTGTTCAGGGTCACAAGATACAGGGACTTTGTACCTGGTGAATGACTCACAAAGGGCCTCTTCTCACCCAGGGCAAAGGTAATTGCCTATTTCAGGCTTTATCTGAGTCTGAGTATGGCTTCTGTCTCCCTGCTGGGTGTGGATTTGGTGGGGCTGTATTCCTTACTAGGTACAATGTGAAGTCATTTGGAGGGAATCTGCTGTCAACTTCTCAGGAAGCCCTGTCTCCTGGGAGATGGGTTCAGAGGCCACCTGTACACAAGTAAGCTCATCCCTCCCCACCACCAAGCTGGGTCTTGTCGCTGAAGTCTGGAACCAAAACATCAGCACCTGGCATTCATAGGCCTTGTGCTAGAGGAGACTTTCTACTTCCAACACCCATTGGAACACTCAACTCACGTGATACTGCTTACACATCCAGTGCCCCACTGGTTGGTCCTCATGACCAGAGAATACCCTAGTTCTTGAGGAGAAGTGGAATGCATATTGGCCAAAGGCTGAACTAGATTTTGATTTCTCTTTAGGCAGTGAAGGTTGGGCAATCCCTTTAACCCAAGGACTTTCCAATTCTGTGAACATAATGAAAACTCAAATAAGATTTTGAATTTATCACAAGTGTTACATGTAAGAAATGTCCTCATTGGGGTAGATTTGTCTATATAAACCAATAGGGTAAGACTTGTTGAAAACCCTTTGGTGTACATGCATCAAAATATACTTATCAGGGCAGATTAGTCCATATCAACTCAATGAGATAATATTGACTCTTCTCATTAGATTCATCAATATCAACCCATCTGTGTAGATTCATCAAAATTGACTCAAGAGTCTATTGATTTGATGATGTATGTTCATTGATACAGAATTTATGGGGTAGAGCCATCAATATTGAATCACCTATGTAGATTCATTGGTGTTTAGATTCATCAGTTTTGATACATCACTGTACACTCATAAAGTTTGACTCAAAATTTTGATTTGTCAATATTTATTCATCAGTGTAGATTCATCTACATTGACTCTTCAGGGTAGATTTGTCAATATTGACTCTTTGAGATAGATGCCTAAACATTGATCCATCAGGGTAGATTCATTGATATTGATTGGACTTGATAGATTTGTTGATATCAACTCTTCAGTGTAGATATGTTGATATTGATATGTCAACATAGACTGGTGTAGATTTATAGATATTTACTCATCAATATCAATGCACCAACATTGATTCATTGATGTAGATTCACTGATATCAAACTATCAATGCAGATTTGACAATATTGACCCATTGGTGTAGATTCATCGATACTGAATTGATGATAAGATTTGCTAATATCAAATTGATTGTGTTCACCCATTAATATCGATTCCTTAGATAGATTTGTTGATATTGACTAATCAGTGTAAATTCATCAATAGCAGTCACCCAGGGTAGATTTATAGATATCAAATCAATGGTAGATTCATTGATATCCACCCATCAGTATATATTAGTTGATATTGACTTGAAGGCATGGATTCATCAATGTAGATGCTACAGTGTAGATCAGTTGATATAGATTCAATGGGGCATATTCATAAATATCAACTCAACAGAGTAGATTTGTCAATATCAACTGGTCAGGGTAGATTTGCTAATATCAAACATGGGTAGATTCACACTGACAGTGTTATGTCAGTGTGTGTTTGTTGATATCAACTCAATGGGGTAGATTTGATGATATCTACTCATTGGTGTTTATTTGCTGATATCTGCTTATCATTATAAATTAATCAATATCAACCCTTAGGGGTACATTGGTCAATATTAACCAGTCATGGTGGATTTGTTGATGTTTTCATATCAAGACTTATTTGTCAATTTAGATATCTTGATATTGACCTGAAAATGTAGATTTTTTAATATCAACTCTTCTGGGCTTTTGTCTCCATAGGAGTACTCTCTATTGTGTACTTAGGGCCCCTTAGATATTAATAATGAAATCTATCTGATATGACTAGGTAGAACACAATTAGATGTAATGGGAGTATTCACTGAGCATAATAGGGGGAATGCCTTCATTGTTTAGGAAGACCACCAACAATGCATCCAGTTCCTTCTCTGAGGTGTGTCAGGCCAACCCTCAGTGGCATGTACAGAGGGCATTTTAGTTAGTAGTAAGTTGTATCCAAGTTGTGTAGTAGGGTGTGTTGTTTGTAGCATGGGAATTTTGAATTTTGAATTAACATCTCACTGAAATTTACAGGGTGTACTCTCTGGGGTGTATAGGAAAGACTTTCTGAAATGTATAAGTGTTGCTCAATAAAGTGTGGAAGCAGTATCCCTATGGGGTATATGAATGGGAATTTGAGGTGTGTAGGAAAAGCTCTTGGTATTAGTACAAAATCATTATTTAGACATGTAGGGAAGTGAGTTTAAGGTGTGAGGGAAAGACTCTCTGAGGTGTTAAGTGGGTTCTCATTTTTATGTAGGGTGGGCTCTCTGACATGTAGGGAGGGACCTCTGAAGGGTGTGGGAGGACTTTATGAGGTTTGTAGGAAGGCTTATTGATGAGAGTGTAAATGTTCACTTAAGTCAATAAAAGGGCTATTTGCAGTGAATAAGAAAGGTCTCTGTTGTGAGTCAAAAGTTTTCTCTTAGGTGTGCATTGCAGGCTCTCTGAGGTGAGTAGAAAGGCTCTCTAAGGTGTTTAGAGAAGACTTGCTAAGAGGTATAGTTACTAGGGCTTGTGAAGTACTAGTGTGCATTCACTCAAATATGTAGTTATGTCTCCCTGAGGAGTGGAGGGAATGATGTAAGGTGGCACTCTTTTCAAGGATAGTATCCCAACTTGATCAACATCAAATTCAATGAGTCACAAATATGAGACACAAATATAAACACACACAGACAAAAACTTCTGAGGTTCTGGTGCTATCTAAATGGGAATCTGAGTAGAGGGCTAGACTCTACTCACTTCCAATGGCCTGTTCTGTTTCACCTGTGGTCTTCTTGGGAAATATCACCAGAGTTGTTGGTCCCAACATTGATACAGTGCTTCCAATCTTGGGAAAGGACCCTACTAGGGACTTTCCTGGGAAATAATCATCCAAAGATGAGTAGAAAACAAGAACTCATGACTCTGGACGTGCTGTCTCAACAAAAGCAAGCAGAATGGGAATTTATCTGGAATGTGGGTGCCTAGCTACTAGGGTTCCAAGTTCTCTGTTCTACTGCCAAGGAAGTGAGGTCACTTCCTTGGGGACTCCATAGCCAAAGGTTGTTCTCACACAAGATGGTTCTTTTTTTTTTTTTTTTTTTGCTGTACTGGGGATTGAACCCAGGGCCTTGTGCTAGCAAGGCAAGCACTCTACTGACTGAGTTATCTCCCCAGCCCTATGAGATGGTTCTAAAGGCCCTCAGATATACAGGTTTCTCCCATCTTCCCTTGACATATACACAAGAGGACATGGTTACACCGATAAACCCTGGTTCTCGTTCCCAGACTGTCCCAGGTGTAGCCAACTGAACTGGTTGGCATAGACACTTTGAATCAGACCCATTTCCCCCTGCTGGTCATGTGGGTTGTCCTGAAGAAGTCATTATGCCTTAAAAGGCCTAAGTAGTTTTGTCATTTATTCCCCTGGATTATTCTAGTATATGCTTTTGAAGTTGTCTTCAGGTGTATAAGGGCATTCATATACATACATCTTGGGACCCTAATGTTTGAGTCATATGTCTGTAATGCACCAACATACAGAAAAAACAACACAGAAAGGAGAGGGACAATAGATAACATACAACTCTAACATAATGTGAGTCCAACCGTGAAAAAGGGGAAATCAACGTTTACCTTGTCCATGTTTCCACTCTGCCCCACTGGAAGTTTATCATGATGCATTTTCAGAGATAGACTCCCTGCACCACAGACCTTCCAATGCTTCCTGTGCAATGTAGAATTTTTTTCAATATTTTTTTCTCATTGTGTGATGTGGATACACTACAATGATCACTGCCACCAGAGAATTCTAATGTCCAAAATCTATAGCTTCCCCATCTAGTTGAATTCACATCAGTATGTGGATTCAAAGAAAAATAAATCAGCAAGATCCATGGTATTTCATTTCCAAGATGTTGTCATCAGAAAGCTCACTTCTTTGTCTCCATAGTCCTATAGCAGTGGCACTGGTATAATTCCAGAGATTTTTTTGAAAAAGTTTGTGTGGCAGCAGGCAAAGTTCTAGGAACCCCATTAAATAACAAGGAACTGGCATTTCTGTTTCCATTTCTATATGCCTCACATAGATGAAAATATTTTGTTTATAAAATTCATGAATGCAATTTTTATCAAGAAGAAATGATGGTGTGAAGTTGACAAAACATTGTTTAATACCATGGTTTTAACCATGGCAGTGAAATTCTCTTTCTCTACTTCTTTAGGGAAAGTCTGTGTTGCTTCTTTCAATGTCATAGCAGGTCACTTTTTTGTGTCTGTTGTTCAAGACAGTTTCTGTCTATTCTACTAACTAAAATTTGGAAAGAAGACCCCAGTAGTAGAACAAAGAACCAACTCAGCAGGCAATATTTATTCAATAGCTAAGGTTACTGGAGCAGAGAGAAGGACTGACAATTCAGTTTTGAAAAATGGAAAGGAACTAGGTAACTACTTTCTTCAGGGAATATTCATTATTGTAATGCAAGTTCACTGAGTGCCCTGTACCCACTTTTGAATGAACACAAGAAGCTGATCTCCTTGTCTTCTATTAAGAAGCATCAAAAATTAGCAAACCATCTCAAAGGCTTAGAACCATCTTGCTTGTGCACACAGAACAAATTGGCTTCTCATTACCTTTCTGCAAAGGTGAGAGTCTGATGATAGACCACTGGCTTGGAAAGATTTGAATATCAATACTCATATGTGCAATCCCCCCTGTGGGAGGGCTCCCAGGATAGGGCATTTCTGAATGCTTCTGTGTTCCTTGAAATTTACTGGGGAACAACAAATGGAGAGAATCACCACAAGGAAGATCTGCAACTCTGAATGGTGCTGAGTTTGGTAAGCCCTGAGACACCAGTGAATTTGGAAAAAGAAGATAGTCCCTATTTTTTGAGCTGGTAAAAATCTAAGTCAAGGAAAATACACACCTCTTATCTCCTGCTCCTGTAGGTATTCATCTTATGACATTATAGCATTATGTGACAACATTTCTTATCCACTAAGTTTCTTCAGGAAGGGCAAAGCACCCTATATGAGCTTTGGCAGGTCTGATAGGACCATAAAGTGAACAGAAGTTCAGTCAATTTCCAAGTCACTGTAAAAAGTCTTTAAGCTAACAATGTCAGCTAGTGATAATTTCTCTTCATTTTCCACTCTTGAAAAATGCCTAAACATTGATTTCCTGGGATCTTTGCTTAATTCTCAAAAAACACAAGAAAAAAAAATCACAGAAAAGGGGTAATGAATTCTGGGTTTCAGAGGGGTGTGATTCCACTGGAAACAGATTCATTGTCTTAACAAAGAAGTCCCATGAACAAGTATATCAATAAAGCTTACCTGAGTGTTAGTCCCTTGCCTCTAATGCATCTTTCTACCAATATCCTCAACATGGTTGTGTACCCAGTTGTTCCAGTCCTGACTTTCACACTCTGATGCACAGCATCACCACATCCAAACACTGATGCACCAAGTTCTGAAGGCTGAACTATTTCCTTTCTAAGAAGAACATCCAAGACAAAGGTGTATTGTGCCAAAGTCTCAATAGAAAAATCAATAGAACATGCATTCTTTTAAAATCATGATTTTTCTGAGAGCTAGACCAATGTAGACAAAATAAAAATTTTAAAGTGATATATTGTGACCACAGCTTCTGTACTGAAATCCAAATTAGGAAAATCCAGTGATTAAAGACACAGTGTGAATCCCAGAAAAATTAATGTCAGTGTAAAATTGAGGCACCATGGAAACATAGCCCACAGGCTTTTCCTTCTGGTCTTTGTAAGCAAGGAGCAGCAAGGCAGTGCAGGCTACATATGTCCCTCCTCATGTCTCATTTCTGCAGCTGTGTACTCAGGGTATGGTGATCCTGACAAAGAGACTATGAAAATTAGGGACTACCTGGTTTTTCTCAGGTGCAAGGTTGCAAATCAGATTTGAAGGGTTCAATCCCAGGTGGCATGGAATGCTGTGTATGACTCAGGGATGTTTCATTGCAGTTTTAATATTGGTGACATTTTCATCCCAGAGAAGTGGGATGAAGATGATGTATTTTATGTGGCTTGATCATCTGCCTTCTGAACACTTTCCGTTACTGGGCAAGGATTGTTTGTAATGGAGCCTGTTGAAAACCTGTATCCTGGTTCCAGTTAGTGCTCTGTCTTACATCTCTGCTTGCTGCCAGTGAAGGTCACAAAGAGCAGTCCTAGTCATGAGAATTCTGTAATAGTATGGATTCTCTAATGGAACTACAGTTCACAGGACAACTATTATATCACTTTTGGATGATTTAGTATTGGTATTACTATTAATAACTAAGGACAGATATTGCATTATCTTGAGATATTTTATGATATTATTTTTGCATAATAAACCATATAACAGCTATTATATATGTTATGGATATTATTGCATACCACTTCTATCAATATCCAAGGTCTGTAGAAGCTATTATGTTAATATTAAATGCTATACTATGGATAATGTAATAGTATTGAAACCTCAGCGTCATTATTATATTAGTTGTTTGTACTTCCTGTAGTATGACTATTACATCAATTTTAGAAGGCAGCTATCATATCAGTTTGATATGTCATAGTAAATATATCATATTAATATTAAAAGCCACAAACAAACCTTTAGGTCATTTTTAGAAACTGAAGGATGCATATCATCTTAGGATTAAAATCAACCTAATAGGTAATACAATAATTTTAATGATAACTCATAAAAATTTTTTAATGCCAAAAATGCAAATAATTTATTAGTATAAGGTTGTATAATATAAATATGCTAATGTTAAATGCTACAGATCACCTGTTTACTAGTTTTAGATGTTATATCAAGGATATTAAATGAATATTAAAATACATAAGTAAGTTATTATATTGGTTTCAGGGTTTATAGAAAAGATGGCATATTGAAATATTAAAGGCTACAGGATATATTTTTCATTGGGGTTTTAGGCAATAATATGGAGGCCACATTAGTATTTCAAGGTAGAGGGAAGCTAGTTTATTCATTTTAGATGCTAGGCTATGAATAACACATTAGATTTAGAGGCCACAGCACAGCTTCTATATTCATATTTGATACTATTGTTTGGATATTATATTAATATTTGTGTACTCTGAATGACTGTGATATCCATTTCTGATGTTGTAATATCAGACAAATTACATTAATATTAAAGAACAGAACAGCTCTTGTATAGTTTTTCATGCTATTGTATGCATATACTGTTAAAAGAAAGGACATGGAACAGCCATAATAGTAATATTGTATTATTATTGAAGTCAACAGGGGAGCTATTATATGTGTTTTAGATGGTCAATATGGATATTATAATCATCTTTAGGGTACCACAGAATCTGCTGTATTAGTTTAATAATGAATAGTAAGAATATTTCTTTACCATTAAAGACCACATGGCAGCTATTAGTTTTAGATGTTACAAAAAATTTATCACCTTCTTATTGGGGTACAAAGCCAGGCAGCTATTCTCTTAGTTTAGATATTATAGAATTGAAATCATTTTAGTATTAACAGCCAGAGGCTAGTGACTACAGCAGATTTAATGCTATAGTATGAATATAATATCAGTATAAAAAGAACAAGGGACAGTTTAAAAAATAACAAAATTCTTTTTAAATTTTATTTTATTTATGATCAAACCCACTGCCTCACTTGTGCTAGGCAAGTGCTCTAATAGTAAGCCACAAACCCAGCACCAAAGGACAGTTTTTATATGAGTTTAAGAGGACACAAATTCCATATTACATAAATTTGAAAGGAGTCTGGGAAACTATTAATTTTGGATGTAAAATGATCGATAATATGTTGGCATTAAAAGCCAAAGGATAACTACTGTATTAGTAATAAATTCAAATGTATTAATATTATATTAATACTAAAGGACACAATGCATACTAAGGATATTATGTGAGTGTCAGCAGTCACATTAATAGTATTAGAATTTTCAGTCACAGGGACTGTATTATGTGAATGTCATAGTCCACAGTGAGGATACTATGTGAGAGGTCAAGTGTAAATATTATATGAGTGTGTCAGAGATCAGAGTGAGGGTATTTATGTGAGTTTCTTGTGTCAGAGTTATGACATTATGTGTATGTAAGTGGTCAAATGAGGTAGGTATTAGATTTTGCTTTGATGAATATTCATGTGTGGAAAAGTATGATACTCACAATGTTCTCAGTCACATAAAATGTGCTGTTGTGTATGTATACTCATGACCTGGAAGACATGCCCAAGTAAGCTGCTTGCAAATTAATAGCTTTGTTTTCTGCTTTCATTTTTATTTTTTCTGTAATTTACATTTTCACCTTTAAAAAATAAATGGTATTTTTAAAAAGTGGTCAGGTGAGGATTGTATATGAATGTGAGAGTTCACAGGGGAAATACTTTTTGAGCATTTTAGGCTGCAGTGAAGTTATTATGGGAGTGTTAGAGGTCAAGGGAGAATATTTTGCAAAAGGGACCAGAATGAAGATAAGTAAGGGTCATAGACCTCATAAGGATATTCTGTGTCAGTGGCTATAGTGAGGTAATTATCAGAGTGTCAGAGGCATCGTGAAGGTATTATGTGAGTGTTGGTAGGCAGATTAAAGATATTATGTGAATTTGAGCTCTCAGAATGATGATATCATGTGTCAGAAGGCAGTGTGAGGGTACTATCTGGATTTCAGTGGCTACAGTGAGGACAGTTTGTCAAGGTTAGTGGTCAGAGTAAGAATACTATGTGAGAACCTGAGGCCATAGTAAGGATATTATAAAAATATCAGAGACCAGATAAGGAATTTATTTAAGTTCCAGATGTTATAGTGAGGGTGTAATGTGAGCTCAAGAGGCCAAACAGAGGATATTTTATATGTTTTAGAGACCAGAGGATAAGTATTATGTGAGAGTCAGAGGTTACAGTATAGACATTATGTGCATGTAATTATTCATAGTGAGGATATTATGTGAATGTCAGAGTTCAAAGTGAGGCTACTATGTGAGTGTGAGAATTCACATGTTATTATGTGAGTTTCAGAGGTCACAGTGAAGATATTATGTGAAAGTCATAGGTCACATTGAGGTTTATATGTGAGTGTCAGAGGCCACAATCAGGGTTTAATGTGAGTATCAATCTAACAGTGAGGGAATTTTTTGAGTGAGACCAAGGAAAGATATTATGTGATTATCATGGCAACAGTGAGTGTATTATATGGGTGTCAGAGGACACAGAATATTATGTGAGAGTCAAAGACCATAGTGAGGATATTGTGTGTCAGAAAGCACAGTGAGGATTTTATATAAATATCTGAGGACACACTGATGACAGTATATCAGTGTCAGAGGCCAGACTGTGTTTACTGAATATCATAGGCCTCAGGGAAGATAATCAATGAGTGACAGTGGTCACAGTGGTCACATTGAGAATATTATGTGTCAGTGGTAAGAGTGATGATATTATGTGAGTGTCATAGGCTACAGTGAGGGAATTATGTGAGTCTTTTAGGCCACAGTAGTTTATTATATTAATATCAGAGTCTCATTGAGAATATTATGTAAATGGCAGAGACCACTGTAATGATATTTTGTGAATTTCAGAGGCCAGAGTGAGGATACTAAGTGTATGTCACAGGTTTAATTGTGTATATTATGTAAGCGTCAGAGGTCACAGTGATGGTATTACATGAGTGTCAGAAATCAATGATATTATGTGAGTGGCGACTGTCCCAGAAAGGATATTGTATGAGTGTCAAAGGCTACAGTTTAGATATACTGTCAATCACAGGGACAACACTGTGGAAATTATGTGGGTGTCAGTGGTCAGAGTGAGGATATTTAACCACATCAGGGGCCAGCTTGAGGATATTATGAGTGTCCTAAGTCACAGTAACAGTCTTGGACCACAGTGAGTGTATTATGTGAGCATCAGAGGTGACAATTATATTATGTGAGTGCATAAGGCCTCATTGAAGGTATTTGGTGAGCATTAGAGGCCACATTGTGTGTATAATATAAGTGTCAAGGTAATAGTGATGGCATTTTTTAAGTGTCAGATTCGAAGTGAGGATATTATGTGAATATCAGGGGCAATAGTGAGTATATTAAGTGAGTGACAGAGGTCACAATTAGAATAATATGTGAGTGTCAGAGGCCAATTGAATATATTATATGAATATCAGAGACCAAATGTGGAAATTATATGAGTGTCAGAAACTACATTGCAAGCATGATGTGAGTGTCTCGGGTCACAAAAATGTACTATGTGTATGACAAGTCACACTGAATGTAATATGTGAGTATAGGAGGCCAATCTGTGGGTATGATGTGAGTATCACAGACTAGAATAAGGATACTATGTCAGTATCAGAGACCAAAATGATGACATTTTGAGTGCAAGAATTCACAGAGAGGAGATATCAGTTTCAGACATCACAAGGGTATTATATCAATGTCAGAGGTCAAAGAGAGGATATTTTATGTGTGTCAGAGGACCCAGTGATAATATTTATGTGACTTTCAGAGGACAGAGTGTGATGTTATGTGAGTGACAGAGACCACAGTGGTAGTTGTCTGTGTCTGAGGTCAAAATGTGTGTATTATGTGATTGTCAGAGTCCAGAATTGGGGACTGATGTGAGTGTCAGAGGGTACAGTGAGGGTATTATGGGAGTGCCAGAGGTCACAGTATAGTTATTATGTGTCAGAGGTAACAATGATAATATTATGTCATTATGTCCAATTATAGATATAATGTCTGTGTCAGAGGTCAAATTGAGTGCATAACATGAGTGTCTGAGATCACAGAGAAGTTATTATTTGACCATCAGTGTTCAAAGTGAGAATATTACATTAGTGTCAGAGGTCTAGAGAGGATATTTTGTAAATGTCATAATACATACTGAGGATATTACATAAGTAACAGAAGTCCCAGTGAGGTTATACTGTGATTATAAGAGGTCACAGAAAGGACATTGTGTGAGTGTTATGTGGGAATATTATGTGACTTTCAGACTCACAGTGAGGATATCATGTGAGTGTCACCCATCAAGTGAGGAAATTAGGTGAGTATCAGAGGCACCAGCGAAGATAAATGAGAGTGTCAAATGTTACTTCAGAAAATAATGTCTCAAAGATCACAGTGAGGACATAATGTCAGTATTAGTGGCCACAGATATATTATGTAAGTTTCTAAAAAGGAACAATGAGAATATTATTTGAGTGTCACAGGGCTCTGAAGGGGAATTATGTGAGACTGTTTTTTTAAGTGTCTTCTATTTGACTGTGAAATTTTACTTCTATTCCTAATGTGTTCATTTATTTTTTATCATGAATAGATGCTGGAACTTAACAAGCACTTTTTCTGTCTCTGCTTACATGTTTATTTACCCTTAATTCTATCAATATGGTGTCTTTGTCATCTTGGGTTGTAATAACAAATGCCTTAGATCAGGTGTCTTAGGAAACAGGAATTTATTTTTTCATAGTTCTTGAGGATAAAAGACAAAGTTCAAAGCACTACCTTGTTTATTGTCTGAGTGAGGTCTCCCTTTTGAGGTTCATACTGACACTCTTTCATTATGTCTTAGTTGATCTTTCCTTGGCATAGACATTCAAACATAAAGAAGTATTCTAGAACACTCCTTAGGACACTGCCAATATTTTTAATTTGAACCCACACTTGTGATCTCTCTTATATAAATTACATCCTAGAATGCCTATATCCTAATGTAATCTGAATTATGTGCTAGAATTTCTATATCCACTTACATTGAGGATTATTGGCAGAACCAACTAATTCCATAAAATAAGTTACTGTATTTATTGTTCAATGTGAAAATAAATTTTCTTTCCTGTGATAAATTCCATTTCACCTTCACTTATAATCATTTTGTTGCTCATTGTATTTAGTATTCTTTTAGATATCATTGTCAAACTTTTATGAATGTTTACCTGTATTTTTAGATCGCTTGGGATGTCTTTGATTTTGGCATGAGGGTTTTACCAACATATACTGATTAGGGACATTTTCTGCTTCATTTTTTATTTGGAAGACTTTGTAAGGTATTATTTCTATTTTGCTATGTTTATTCACTAGTAAAATAGCTGGGACATGGGCTTATTTTTTGAGAAAATATTTTAATAAGTTATCATTCCATGCTCTGTATTTTGGGGCCTTGTCTGTCCTCCTATTTCTTCTGTCTTTTTTAGTATTTTGTGTCTTAGTAGGACTTTTATCCCTTTCATCTTATTTTTTTACTTTGTTAGATACTTTTTTCCAAATATTCCTTTTCTTAAATTTTTTCTTAACATAAGTCTGTAGTGACAATCTCTCTTTCCTGATTTTAGTAATTTTAGTACCTTCTTTTTAGAAAATCATTCTTGTTTAAGTCTTGAACTTTCCTTCAGCAAATCATGTTTTGTATTATGGATTTCTTCTTTATATTTTTATACTATTTATTTTTGTTATCAACTTTCTTTCCTTTTGTTATTTTTTGTTATTATTTATTTATTATTTATTATTATTATTTATTGTTTATTATTTATTATTTTTTGTCATTATTATTTTGTTATATTTTTCGTTATTTTTTTGTTATTATTTTGTTATTTTTTTGTTATCAACTTTCAGCTTGCTCTAGGACTTTCCTTTCATCCTTTTTGATACTTCTTATGGTGGAAATTTAGGTTATTGATTTAATATTTCTCTTTTTTAATATAGGAATTTATAGAATTGATTTTCATTGAAGCTCTGCTTTTGAAATGAGTACTGAATTCATTTCAAACCTCATGCTACAAATTTTAGTGCTCCTTGGTTTTGTTTTTGTTTCATTCATCTTAAGATGTTTAATAGATGATATAAATTATTCTTATGTCACTGGTTATTTTGAAATGTGTTGTAGGATTTGATGTTTTTTAACACAAGTACTATTCATTTGATGGATCTCATTCTGCTTGGATAAAAATTAGATTCCTTTAGTTTAGTGAGGCTTATTTGATGATGCAACACATTCTCCAACATAAGAATTGTTCCATGTGGACTTGGGAAGAATAAGCATTCTGCCTTTTAAGGTGGAATTATCTAAATAGAACCTCTTTGGCATTGTTTCTGATAGTGTGGTATGAGTCTACTTCTTTTTTGGTATAAGGTCAATTATTCCATACAGTGTTGAAACTGGCAATTTGTTACCTACCTCTAAAATTTTGTTTCTAATTTCTTTGTAATCAATTAATAATTGTATGGAAATTTCATGAAGGGATTAAAATGAATGAACCTCTACCTTTTGTCTATAAGCTCTCTCTCTCTCTCTCTCGCTCTCTCTCTCTCTCTCTTTCTCCCTGTTGTACAACCTCAAGTTCAGCTAAGTTTAGATACTGAGACCTTGTCGTATCTTTCCTTCTTGACACTGAGGATATGTAAGATTAGTATTATCTGTATTCTCTTTAATATTTGGACCGTTCTCATATTGTTCAACTTAGTTGCTTCTCACAATATATTTTAATTTTTTATTACTCAAAGTATATTTCCATAATTCTTTCTAGTTTTTGTGTATTGAACTAAAAGCCTAAACTGTGTCAATTTACAAATAAATGAGATATTTTTCTCTTCTGTGCATAAGAACTTTGTTTTTTCTTTTTCTTATTTTACATATGTATAATTTTTGTTCATGTCTGAAGCATAGTATATATTTGAGAGTTGATATTTATTACATTTTATAATAGTTAATACCTAACAGGGCTAGTTTTTCAATATAAAATATCTTTTTATATTATTTCCTGTGTAGGTTTTCATGTTCATTTTTCTAATAGTCTTGACATACTTTTTCAAATCTAATCACCTACAATCAGATTGGTAATTAATTGAAATTATTTTGATAATTTATGGTGATTTTAAATCTTGACTTTATTAAATATCTTTTTCCAATAATAATGATACCTACTTATATTCTATAGACATATAAATCTTAGATATGGCTGTATAACTGAGTTTTAAAATTTCTTCATAATACACAGTGAATATTTATTAATACATTTAAGCATTGTAATTTCAATATTGCATTTTAAAATGTAAATTTTGTTGCCTTAAATTTCTCCCAGAGGTATGTTACCATACTTTAGATTACACTAAGCTGTCCATCAGGAGTGACTAGGACAGCTAG
>JAHUXG010018526.1:0-60153 GCA_020740815.1 Sciurus niger
GATTCTACATCAGCCCACTGTCTGGGGGCCGCCCCTGTGCAGCAAGTACATGTGCCCCTACAACTTGGAAAAGAGTGGTGACCTGGATTATATGCCGGAGGGCAGGTGCAGTAGGGGCTAAATGCCACTGAGAGAACTTCTTTTCTAGCTCTGTCTCAGATAGTTCCTGTTCTTCAGAGTCACATCCCTGTTCTGAGTCTGAACATCTACTTTCTCTTTCAGAAGCTCGACTTGATTATTCTTCTTTTACAGTTTCTAATATCTCTTCCCCTTCTCTTAGCTGTTCTTGAAATTTTGGTTTTTTGGAAGTCAGACAGAAACGAACTCATGTCCATATAGGCAAAGTACCAAGAGGGAGAGGCATTTTTTCATTTTGTTTATGGAGGTCCTTTCCCAAACGCTCCCACTGAGGGACAGTAAGGAGCCCTTCTTCTAAGAACCAAGGACAGGCTTCTTCTATATTTTTAAGGAACGTCCGCACAGTTTTAGACTTTAACGGAGTTCCATTTTCTCTTAACAATGCCTTAAGAGAGCCTTCCATGCGAATCCATGAAATTTCCGATCCCATGGCTATAATATGGCCTCTCTGATCACCACCACAACAACAAACAGAAACCAAACAAGAAAAAGTAACAAAAATATTAACACAACTAACACCTTACACAACACCTTACACACATTCATTTACTACAGGATGTCCTTTGCTGTCTCTTGGGACAGCCTTCTGTTAAGTTCCCTCACTAGGGGAGCCTTCCATTAGTACCTTAAGGCCACTGTTTCCTCGAATAGGGAAACCTGCTAGTTGACTGCTAGTTGACTGTGCTAGTGAAAATTTTTCTCCTTTATTACTTACCCGAGCGCTCACCGTTCCCCATACGGGCCACCAAATGTCGCCGTCCCGCGGGACACAAAGACACATACACCTCAGATTGTCATGAAGGAACTTTTTTTTTATTCCGATAACACCCTCTATATATAAGCAGTCTCATGCATAAGCAATTTCGATCAGATATGTCCACCCAATCCTGTTAAAGGTCAAGCAATCACGAGCTCAAGCATACATGTAGCCAAATGTAATAGCTTCCTGTTTTTCTCCAGGCATACCAAATTCGCCCTTTGGCTCCCTGCCAGCCCACAATGGTTGTTAGTTGAATCTTAGAAAATATGAACACCATCTCTTCATTTATTTCCATCTTACTTTATTTCTTTTGTCAGAATTCTGTGGTTTTCAGCACACAATTGCTGTATTTTTTTCCAATACACACCTAAGCATTTTATTTTTCTGGAGTGATGTGGAATGGTATTATTTCTAGCTTCAGTGTCTACAATGTTCATTGCTATTATATAGAAATACAATTAACTTTTGTATCTTTTTTTTTTTTGTACCAGGATTTGAACCCAGGGGCACTTAACCACTAAGTCACACATCCCTAGTCCTTTTTTATATTTAATTAGAGGCAGAGTCTCACTAAATTGCTGAGGCTGGCTTTGAACTCCTGATCCTCCTGCCTCAGCCTCCCAAGTCACACTGCGCCAGCATTGTATGTTTATCTTGTATCCTGCCACCTTGCTGAATTTATAAGTTTTAGATGTTTTACTTTTTTTTTTCATTTTTGTAGATTCCTCGAGGCTTTCTACACAAACCACAATGACATCTCCAAAAATAAGCAGTTTTTTTTAACTCTTTCTTTTGCTTCTTTTTTTATTTGTTTGTTTTGGGGTGGTACTGGGGATGGAACCCAGGGCCCTGTGCATGCTAGGCAAGTGCTCTACCACTGATCTAGGTCCCCAACCCTCTTTTCCTTTTCTTGTGTTATTTTGAGACAGGGTCTCACAAAGTTGCTTGGGCTGGTCTCTGAATTCACAGTCCTGCTGCCTCAGTCTCTCAAGTAGCTGAGATTACAGGGATGTGCCACCACATGGGGCAAGATAGAGTTCTCTTTTTTTCCTAATCTCTATGCCTTTTATTTTATTTTCTTGCTTTAGTGCACTGTCTAGAACTACTCAGAAGAAAAAGGAGCACACTTGATACACACAGCTTGCTGAGTTTTAAAAAATCTCAAAAGCTCACATACGATCCTATTTGTCTGACACTCTTGAAATGATGAAATTATAAAAATATTTATAATATTTGTATTATAAATAATTACAAAATTAGAATTTATGTAAATTATAAAGAAATGATGAAATTATAAATTAATTATAATTTATGATTATAAATTATAAATGATGGAATTATAAAATGATGAAATTATAGCTCAGTGATAGACCACATGCTTAGCATGTGCATGGTC
Source organism: Sciurus niger (assembly GCA_020740815.1). Lineage (NCBI taxonomy): Eukaryota > Metazoa > Chordata > Mammalia > Rodentia > Sciuridae > Sciurus > Sciurus niger. Next base: position 2,295 of record JAHUXG010018526.1, read on the forward strand.
CTGGGTTTGATCCCCAGCACAAAGAGAGAGACAGACAGACAGAGACAGACAGAGAGAGAGAGAGAGAAAGAGAGGGAGAAAGTCAGTGTGACTCTAAAGGAGTTTGAGGAGTCCCGTGTGTTGATCATGGGGGTGGGGTACATAATCTACACTTTATACACACCTTGTACCAATATCAGATTCTTAGGTTTTATTGTAGCTATACAAAATAGAACATTAGAGGAAACAGGGGAAAGGGCACACAGGACCTCTCTCTTGCAACTTCCTGCAAATCTATAATTATTTCAAATCTAAAACAAATAAAATAACCTAAGAGGACACAGACAGATTAAAAAGATAGCACCAAATGTCAAGACACCCTGAGCTCCATTCCACCTCCCATTTCTCTGTTGTGTAACCTTGGGCAAATTTCTCTCTCTCTCCCTCTCTCTTCCAATCTCTCTCTCTCCCTCTCTCTTCCAATCTCTCTCTGTCTCTCTCTCTGTCTCTCTCTCTCTCTCTTTCTCTCTCTCTCTCTCTCTCCCTGACCCTTTTCTCATCTATACAATGTAGACTGTAGTAGTATCTAATGCCTAGAACTATAAGGATTAATGACTTCATAAATAGGAAGCCTTTAGGGACTAGCACATAGAAATAAACAAACATGAAGTGTTATCATTGTTCTTATCGGATAAAGGGTCTTTCCTTGAGGATTCATTTTGCCTAGACTTCAACTATGAACATAGTTTGAGAAGATTCCTGTGCAGTCTGGGGGTGTGGCTCAGTGGGAGAGCACTTTACACAAACAGAGAGAGAGAGAGAATGAATGAGTGTTCAATGAATTTAGACAGACGGTCGTCTCTTCGTGATAACCAGAGATTCTGGGGTGAGACTGAGCACACAGAAGAGCCAGAGACACAGTTCCTTCTCGTAGCAGACATTGGAGAGATGTTAGCTATTAGCATTATTATTATGCCCCCTGGGGATTGAGTCCTCCAAAAAACAAATGATCCTTCGACTAAAGGAAAATTGAAATAATGGCCATTACCATTTACTGAGCAAGTACTATGAGCCACTGGATATATGCCAACTCAGTGAATCCCTTCTACCACCTTATGAAATACACTTACTTCTTCATTTCATTTTCCTGCATTATAAAATCAAGACTCAGAATGTTCTGGCAAAGACTCCACAGCTCTTAGAGGCAGAGCAAGGACTCTTATGCCATGGAGCCCATCCTCTTTCTAATGTACAGTGCTTTCCGTCTGCATGTTGGTTGGTGACAGCTGAGGTCATAGTCCTTGGTTGTCTTCAGCGTCAAAGTCAAACTTCCAAAGCCGGTACTCAAGGCTCTTTCACTCATTCCGCAGACAGTTGTCAGCACCCAGTATTTGTCAGGGCTTAAACCTGGCACTAGGCACACAAGGGTGCCCGATGTCCAAATGGGCTTAATATGAAGTCTACCATGCACCCGCGGATACAGCACGAGCGCGTCAGTCCTTGCACTGAATAAGAGTAATTAATGCCATTATATTTTACCTAAAACACAGGCTGCCTAAACCAAGGTGAGGAGAAATAAGGAAGAAATAGTTTTAATTGTTTGGAGCTTGGGCAAGAATAGAAAATGAATTCCTCCAAATTGTGTAATTTGGATTATGTGTACCAGTGCACAGAGCAGAGGCTGGACTGGGCTGCAGCCTCTGGAGCCCAAGCTGTCCATCCCAAGAAAGATCCCATGCAGAGGCCCTGTCCTCCCCACCGTGGGCAGGGGCTTTGCAGCTCCTGAACCCACCCACCTGTTGACTCCATGACTCTCCAGGCCTCTGCCCGCGGATTACCCACAGCTTCTGAATACCACCCTCAACGCTCCTTCCTCTGGCCAGAAGTCAGAGAACTGCTACATTAACCCCAGCACCGTCCCAAACTTGCATATGAACGAAGGCCACTTTTCCCCAGGGGCCTGCTTTCCCATCTGTGAAATGGAAAAATCAGGACAGGTCTTCAGAGCTCCTCGAAGTTCTGAAGCCTACAAAGAATGCAAGAGGTGTAACAGGGAGATCAAGGGGTGACACCTTATCTCCCCAAGGAAGAATCAGAGGGAATTTCTAAAATTCCACACCCCAAATCCCAAATGCAGATATTCAGGCACAGGTTGTCTATTATCTGAAAACTTCTTGTGGCTCGATGGTGACATCTGAGCCCTTTCCTCTGTCACTTCCTGGGGGTCGCCTCTGTTTGCCCAGTGTAAAGCACAGAGGAGGCGCTTAATAAATGTTACTGACCAAGTAAGGATTCCAGATGAATGAATTTGGTGGAGTCTGAATGGTCGCATGTGAACAGGTTGCTGCCAGGCTCCAAGGATCTAGGGATTCTGTGACCATCCCAGGCCCCAAGGATTGAGGGATCTTGTTGTTAGATGGGGACTTTAGTGGCTACGTGGGAGAGAGCAGAATGACTGAGGCAGTGGGCAGCCCGCCAAAGAGCGACCAATCAAACACGGACAGATAAACACCACTGAGTCTTACGTCCGCCTATCACTCAGCAGGACCCCCAAAGACCCTGGGCAGCTGGGCCACATGCAATTTCTTCAACTCTCCACCCTGACCCGAACCCCGGAGGGCTGGGAATTCCGCCCAAGAGCCAAATTCCATTAAAGCTTGCTTCGGCCATTTCTGTCCGCTTTTTTTGACCACCAGCCCTTGCCCTCGAGCCTACACTCGTGACCATCCCAGGCCCCAAGGACTGAGGGATCTTGTGACCCTCCCCAGCCACCTTCCACACTGTGAAGTCTCTGTGCTTCAAGAGCAAACCAGCTAAGAAATAATAAGGAGCAACGCCCAGGAACTCCTCCACCTCCGAACAGTCCTGGCCAGAGTCAGAGCTACCTGACCCAAGGTCCACTGCTCCCTGGAGCCCAGCAAGGACCTCACTGAGTCCCTGGAATCTGACATCAGCCCTTTGTGCTGCCATCCAATCCAGTCAAGCTTTCGCTTGTAAATCGTTGTTCATCTTTTCAACCCATCAAGAAGCACTCAGAAGGCAGCCTTGCTGAGCGCTGGGCTTCACACTAGGTGCACATCGGGCCTCGCCCCACCCCCAGGGATTTCCCTCTCTGGTGTGCACCTTCCAGGGATTGGTGGGAAGGGGACAATGATTCAGATCATTACGCCATAACGGGATGCAGGCCATAACTGAAGAGTGACCGTTTGTAAAGTCACTCAGAACTCAGTTTGGAGAAGGAACAAGAACCTACAGAGGTGAGATCAAAATCTGGGGTAAGAAGACAAATGGAGGCTTCTATATCCTACGTCGGAATGCTTCGACGTTATGAATCAAGCTAACGAAAGAGACATGAAAAGTATTCTGTCCCCTTTAATGAGCTAGTCCTTTGTAATGACCCGAAATGCCAGATTTGGGTTTAGATTCTTGGATTTCTCAGAGTTCCATGCGCGAACCAGGCTTGAGGGCAGCCGACCCAACCCAAGGTCCACCCCCCTTCTCCCACCTGCCAGCTCTGCCCCACCCCCTGAAGAGCCTCACACACAGGGACATGGATGCCCCAGCAGGAACCTCCACACTCCGCCGGGGCCCCTGCACACAGGACAGTGTCTTGGCATTTCTCTCTCCTGGGGTGCACAGTCAGTAGACCCACCCTCTGGGACTGTACCTTGGGGACAGGCCCTTGCAGCCCCTGGAAGCAGGCACAGGGTTCTGCAGGCACCCCCAGCACAGTCCAGAAATGCTGGAGGGCAGTTGCAGGTTCCGGGTGGGTTATCCCTCTTGCCCCAGTAAGTTCCCTGAGGAGCTCAGTCAGAGGAAGCCCAGCAGAGAACCAGGAGCAGAGGGGCGGTCTTTCTTTCCAGGGTCTAAGAACAGAAATATTGAACAGAAAGCAAATTATCTTCCTGCATCAGAGTGAACTCCTGTCTGTCTCTATATCACATCCCATGTGTCAGAGCAGTCTAGGTCCCTAACATAGGTCAGGGTGAACTACCACGTGGAGAAATGAGGCCCTGGACATAGAATTTGAGATAACAAGGTCTGGGAAGACATCCAGGTCTGCTGGACCCCAATCAGGATTCTTAAGTGTTCCCATGCATTAGTCCCCTCCCAGGCCAAATGACCCATTCAAATGAGGGAGGCGTCCGTCTCCCCAGAGTCTCATGTCATTCCTACCATAAACCTGAGACAGAGCTTCCCTTTCCTGGGACTGGGTCCAGTATGACTCAGTTTCCCCGGTGGGAGGGTTAGATCCAGAGTCTGCTAGTGTTAAGCGGCCAACCTGAGATGAATGAGCGAGGGAATGAATGCGTGAAAGAATATTTGTAAAAACTGAATAATGAACAAATTCATATATAAACGAGTCAGTTCCTATGCTTTATCGTTGTTTAGTACTTGGGAACCTTCTGACCCCCGGGGCTGGGTACTCCTAAGGCATCTTACCTGACTTCCCTACAAACCTGAGGATTTGGGCTCCACCTGGTCCCGATCTACCTCCTCACTGCTCACCTCCAAGATGGACCAACTCTTCCAGCCTGAGGGTCCTCCCACTCGATGGACGCCCGAGGTGCCTTTAAATCTCTCGCCCTCTCCCACATTCCCTCAGGACATGCCTGATGCCACACCCCCTCCTGGGGTGGCCGGATGAGGAACCATCCTCAAAGCTGTGATCATCACCTGACTGCTGTGACCCAGCCCCGGAGCCTTCTCTCTACCATCTTCCACCCTATCCTGCCAGTTCCCCTGCCTCTGTCCATTCAGGGTACCACTCTTTATGATTGACAGACACAAGAAGCACATTCATGAGTTTTAATGAAGCATGGAAACTAAGAAGCAAAGTCAGCTCTAGCCACGTTGTCTGTTTTTCTTCCTTTTACGGACTGTCGTGGGCACCGTAGGAGTGGTCCAGCCAAGGATCCCATGGATTGTCATTGGCTGGATTGTTACATAGCGACTAGGGACACAGCACCGTTTACGATTTTCACAGCGTAGGACATGATCTTCGTCATCTTTGCACACCAACCGGCAGTGTCCATGCTTCCAACACTCTTGGGTGTAGGAACAACCATTAAGCAGATGTTAGTATCGCTCAAGCAGAGACCCAAGAAGAGGTGGAGGAGGAGCAGGAGGAGCGGGAGAAGGCAGGAGAGAGGGATGAGCGAGTCACACTGGACCCAGTCCCGGGAAAGGGAAGATCTAAGACCCTGAGAGGGGAAAGAACCGAGGCGATTGCTCCAACTGGAAACTCCAGAACTTTCCACAGAACATTCTTCAGACTTCCCACCCTCTGTCTCCCATCCCCTAGCTTCCTATTTCTTACTTTGGGATCAGTTGATGCTAATGAAGTTCCCACCTAGCAAAGCATGAGAACGTTGGGAAGAGGACAGAGCCCACCTGGGACCCTAGGGGATGGAGAGTTTCTCCTTTTCCATAGCCAGATCTCATAACAGAAGCCCAGCAAACCTCAGCTCCAGCCACAAACCAGGGTCAACCCCCTGACCCCATATTCACCCAGTTCAAACTCAAATGCAGTCAACACCCAGCCTTACCCAGCTGGGTGTCCCCTGAGCCCCAGCTGCAAGCCACACCCAAATGTAATCAAGCCACCGACCAGAATTCCCAGCAGATGCCCATCACCAAGCTGAACCCAAGCACCGTGCACCATGGGGCACTGACTCCCAGCCTCAGGCCAAGCCCAGCCAGATGCCCAACACCAGCTTCCCTCAAGCCCAAATCCCACTCTCTCTCCAGCTTGCCTCAGACCATCAGGAAGTCCCTGGTCCCCTCCTTCAGCTCAGCCTAATATTCCCCCAGTCTCTGCAAGCCTGCAGGCCTCCTCACCATGCATGACTCACCCAGCCCTCAGCCTCCTCTCCAAAGCCCCCGCCCTGCACCAGGTCCTTCCAGCCCAAGCCCTCTCCCAAGCTCCCACAGAGGGCCATCCCTGCCTCGAAGCCCCTGATGCTCTGAGCATGGACCATCCCACCAATCAGCACGAAAGAATCGGGGGGTGGGGGGAGAGGTGAACACAAGAGGATCCTGGGAAACCCTCCCAAAGCACCACAAAATGAGGAAAGGCCCAGCGCTGCCCACGGTGAGCAGAGAGGGAAAGGGGAGAAGCCCAAGACCAAGATCCCAGACCCTCGAGAGAGCCCAGCTGACCTGACATCACCGGTTCCACAGCCAGAAAGACAGCAAGGAACAGGAGAAGCAGCTTCATGGTTCTCGGGTCCCAGGAGAAGGTGGTGGATGAGCTGCAGGGGACACAAACCGAGTTCTCTGCAGCAGAGATGAGCCTCCTTTTATCGTCAGGGCCGTGGGCAGTGAATCCGAGCAGGAGGGAATCTGTACGGCGAGGTCAGCCGGCCAAAGGACAGTGTGTAGCAGATGTCTCGACACAGCACAAATGGGAGCGTGGGCAAGGGGCCAGCACCAGTGCCAGGAGCGGCAGGCGGGCAGGGAACTGAAGCCACCTGGCCGTTCAAGCCCCACGGAGGAATTCCTTAACTCATTGATAGGCGAATACACATCATTTGAAAAATGACTCGCTCAGCTTTCTAGCAAAAAGATACAAGTGTCCACATCCTTCTGAATCTTGAACTTGGCGATCTCACTCCCAGTTCAAGGGAATGAATTTGTCATTTGTTGTCCCTATAAAGTTCTTCCTTCTGAACTTCCCACCGATGGCTCCTGCTAGTCAGTCGATCTCATCTCAAATGTCACCCTCTTGGAGAGACTTTCCCCCTAGATGACCGTACTCCCATGTTGCTCTGGATCGTGATGGCTTGTTTGTGAGCTTCATGGATTTGCCTGGGAGGGTATTTACCTTACATCTTTAATCTTTGTTTCTCTCATTAGAATCAGAACCTGGCTTGTGAGATGGTTTGGATGTGATTTGAGTGTGCTCCCCAAAGTTTTCTGTGCTGGAAGATCGGTGCCCAGTGTGGCTATGTTGAGATGCGGCAGGGTATTTAAGAGGTAGAGCCTAGTGCAAGGTAATTAGGCCATGAGGTATCATCACCCTTAGAAGGGATCTCTAGGGACCCAAGTTAGTTCCCAAGAAAGTGAATTGTTTTAAAAAGAGTGAGCTTAACCCCTGAATCTCTCTGGCCTCTCACATTGCCATGTGATCCCTTCCACATGCACTCTACCATTGAAGTACCCTCTACCGTGAGGCCCTCACCAAAGGTGGAACATAGGGAGCTGCCTGATCTTAGAACTTCCACCTCTAACACTGTAAGATAAATCAATCTTTTTTCTTTATAAAGTACCCAGCCTTGGGTGTTTTTGTTATAGCAATAGAAAATGGACGAATATAGCTTATAACCCTAGTATGCATAACATCACCTGGTGCAGTAAGGTATTAATCCAGCCGTCTTAACAGATATTGCTCCCAAACAATAATTCCAAAATATGTCCATTGATTTCTCTTTTATGTATAAGTCTGTGTGTGCACTTAATTGTAGCAGCTTCACAGTCCAGCAGGGAGCTAGGTTCCTTTTGACTTGATGGTCCATCTTCAACAGGTAGCTTCATCTGATGACCCAAGGGCTATTCAGTTCCTCCCATCAAGTCCCTATTCCAGCCATAGGAAGGTGGGAGAGAGGGAAGCACAGGGCAGCTGCTTTTCCTGTAGAGACATCATTCGGAAGTGCCGCACCTTATTTCCATGCCAATCCAGGGGCCAGAGCTCACTCACAGCAAACCTGGATGCTGGACATGTTTTCTTTATTTTGGACAGTGACGGCTAGCTAAGATTCAGGGGCTGCCTGATGGAGACAGGAAGGACTGACATCCAGGGAAAGAGAGCAGTCTCTGACATACCTGACATGAGATATAAAACAAGATTTAATTACGTAACAACTATTTGTAAATAATAGATACTAGATGGCAATCGTTTTAGTACATAATTATAGGCAATAAATAAGTTGGACTGAGTAAAAGTGATGTAAAGAGGACACATGGGACCCGGCTGGGGGCACGATGGTAGAGCGTTTGCCCAGCACACCGGAGACCCTGGGTTCCATCCCCAGCACAGCAAAAACACAGAGAGAGGCCATGGGGACTGTGTCCATCCAGCCGAGATGCTGGAGACACTGGATAAGGGATATGCCTTGGACAGAACTCCAGGTGGACAAGGAAAGAAGGGAATTTGTTCAATACCTCCTGCGCGCTAGGCTGGGAGAACCAATTTGGGTTTAGCACAGATTTAGATGGGAGATTTGGCCCTTACTCTTGATACCCATAGGTCTTGAGGAAGTTCAATGTTATGATCCTCCTATAATTAAAAACAAATCACAACTGAGCCTGACTTAATGAAATGGGGTAATTTCTGTCAACCGCTTAGCCAAGAGCCCGACACCTAACAGGGGCTGAATCATTATCAGCTGTCCTCATTCTCGTTTTGAATTCTCCTTATTTCGTCATCATCGCCGGCCATCAGAATTATCTCCAGGCAGTCCCGAGAAGTGGACATGGTGCACCCCCAACCCATGTGACAAAATCGAGACTTGGTTGGGTGTAAAGACCTGCTCAGGGGATTTCTAGGTAGGATGCAGAACAGAAAATAGAAAGCAGATTTCCATAGAAAAGGCTGGAAGAAATGGTCAGTAAGTAGCTGCGGCTGTGAAGGTTTGAGACCGAGGGGAGACATCGGAGGAGGTGAGCTCCTCCAGCCAGATCCTCACGCGGGGACTTGGAGCCAGGCTCGGGCCATAGGGGCCCATCCCGCAGCGATGGGGAGCTGTAGGGTGTTTTTAGAGAGGACCACGGTGGCACGAGCACATCAGTGATACATTTATAAAAATCTGACGCCCACACTGAAGAGAATTGCCAGGGCAGAGCAAGGGAGGGAAGATGAGCCAGGAGGCTATTTCACGTCCTCGGGACCAAATGACAAGGCCTGAGAGAGACAGCAAACGTAAAGGATGCGAGAGAAGAAAGTCCTCACCGTCAGCTGGAACGTCCCCGCCCCAGAGCCTCCCGCCAAGCTGTGGAAGAAGCCGCTGGTCCCAGCTGATGGGCCTGACCCTCTGCTGGGTTTGGTGACAGGTGTTTAATCCCTATTGTTCTCATTTCCTCCTCTTAACAGCCAGAAAGGTTTTCCCCACTGCACTGGCAGGAAGACAAATTCAAAAGGGCAAATATTTGGCCCAGGTGATAACAGGGGGAAACCCAGGATCTGAACCCAGCTCAAGCTGGCTCCAATGTAATCCTTTTTTTTTTTTTTTTTTTCCGTACTGGGGATTGAACTCAGGGGCTCTCACATCCCCAGCCCTTTCTTGTATTTTATTTAGAGACAGGGTCTCACTGAGTTGCTGAGGGTCTCGCTTTTTCTGAGGCTGGCTTTGAACTTGCCATCCTCCCGCCTCAGCCTCCTGAGCTGCTGGGATTACAGGCATGAGCCACTGCATCCAGCCCAAATGTAATGCTTTTGATTATGACTTTTCTACTGGGATCCAGCTAAGAGAGGAGGTCCGTTGGAAAGAAGCCTCTACCGATTCTTGCTTAGAAGGATTTGAGAAGTTTCTGCAGCATTGAGGTCAGGGACAGATCAGAGAAGTCATGGTGGGTAGCCTTAATTTCTTTGTAACCTTTTTAGTGAAATATGATTTATATATCAAAATAGGCTCATTAAATGTACAATTCAATTATTTTTGGTAAATCGACAGAATGGTACCCCCAACTCCACAGTCTACCTTTAGAACATTTCCATCACCCCCAAATATCCCTTGTGCCCACTGATGACCCACCCCAGGGCTACGGGAACCAATATTTAGAATATCATCAACTTCGCTTCCTCTTCCAGGGCTGTTCCTCACAAGGAGGTTCATGTGACAAGGGAGGAAGCGGTGGCTTTGAGAGATGATGTGAGAGCCAGGGCCACACCCATGGTCAGGATTCCAAATCAGAGCACTCTCCAAGGTGCCTAGCAGCAGGTCCTGAGGAAGTGGGTTTAAAAATATATGGGGCTGGGCAAGGTGACACACACCTGTAATCCCAGCAGCTCTGGAGTCTGAGGCAGGAGGATCAGGAGTTCAAAGCCAGTCTCAGAAAAAGCGAGACCCTAAGCAACTCAGTGAGACCCGGTCTCTAAATCTCTAAATAAAATACAAAACAGGGCTGGGGATGTGGCTCAGTGGTTGAGTGGCCTGGAGTTCAATCCCTGGTACAAATAAAATTTTAAAAAAAAAAAAAAAAAAATATATATATATATATCTATATATATATATATATATATATAGCTTGTAAGTAATTTCTAGGCCAAGGAAAATACACCACAGTATAAATATAAACATCTGGAGATATTGGATATTGAAAACACCAGTGAGGGGTCTGTTGATGGAGGATTTGAAGGTCCGAAAAAAGGGTGTGGAGTCGAAAACGGAATTCCGTGATCCCAGGAAGGGGATAGTGGAGGGTTCGTCTTAGCAGAGGAGCCCACCGTGGTGCCAGTGTCCGGGGCGTAGGGAAGCCGGGAGACAGGCACTGAGTTCAGGGTCCCAAGCAGAGTCACCGGGCACCAGCGGCGCCCCCACGGACTGGCCAAGCTGGTAAGTTTGCGCTCTGCTCTGCTTCCCGCCTCCCTGTCCCCCACCCGTGTGCTGAGCCTGGTCGGAGAATTCGCTGAACTGTCAAACAGCCAAAGGATTTCCTTGGCTAAAAGTCCTAATGCAGCCCGACGTGGTGGCCCACGCCTGTAATCCCGGAGGCTCAGGAGACTGAAGTCAGAGGATCGAAAGTCTGAGGCTAGCCAGTTGGAAGGAGGCCCCGTCTCACAGCAAAATCATAAAAAGGACTGTGGATGTCTCTCAGTGGTAATCAGATGCTGTGACCGTGAGCAAGTTGTGAAGCCCGTTTGAGGAGGTGACCTTGAAATGATCAAAAGTGTCCACTGGGCGTCGAAGGCAGTGCTGACTGGGAGCAGTCGATACATCGTAGTTACAACTCCTGCGTTTGGGGTGACGGAGGAGGGGTGGAAACCCCGAGAGGTGGGGCCTGTTCCCCCTCAGGGAAAGAGCAGTGCTTCCTCTGTGGGGCGGGGGCGGGGGCGGGGGGGGAGGGGCACCTGACCCGATGACCCGAGCTGCCAGGTTGCGACCTGTGAGCAGGGCCCGAGGCCCCAGGAGAAGCCTGAGCACCAGCACGGGCCACCAGCAGGGCAGGGACCAAAACAAAGTCAGAAAATCTAAAGCAACCCCTTTAACTTCAGCACATAGGCATGTTCTATAGCGTTTCACAGGAGCAAGCTTATTCCAGAGTGTTCTTCCAGCACTGGCTTGGTGTTGGAGGTCACTAAAGGTAAGGGTGAGGACGTGTCTGGTGCACAGGGGAGCCGACCAGAATGAGGGAGACCGGGAGAGACGCCATCCAACAATGTGATGAACGTGACAGGTGTTTGATTTAGTCCAAGACTAAGCAACTTACTGTGTGTCCCTCAACATATCATTCCGCTCAGGACGTATCACATCAGGACTCAGTCTGCATTGAGACACCATGAAAAGTGACTACAAGCCCATATTCTGAAGTTAACCTCCAGCTGTGTTACCTTATAAAAGTTACTTCTCCTCTCTGAAACTGTTTTTATAGTTATAAAATGGGAGTAACAATACTTGGAAAAGTTGATGTGAGGATTAAACGAGTGAAAGTCCATAAAGTCCTTGGAATACATTGTAAGGCAGCTTGGGACCCGGGGCGATTCTAGCCGCCGCTGTGCAATCCCGCTGAACTGCCGCCCCCTCCATGGTCTCAGTTGCGTCTGGCCAGTAGCTCCCAGAAAAATGCACCGCAGACACGAGGTCTCACGCAAGAGACTTTATTATGCGGAAGGCTAACACGTCTGCTCAGGGTGAAAAGAAAGGAAAAAAGAGAAAGATGGCTGTGCGCTTCTCCCAGATATTGGACTCTCCCGGGCTGGAAGGAACCAGTAGGGGAGAATACTTGCAAGCTAACTGATGAACCAATAGCTATTTAGCATGTTAGGACATAGCGTGGGAAGCAGGAAAATGCCCGCAGCATAAGCTGGAAATTCCTATAACCTAAGAGGCAGACAGAGCACAGATTGACAGGTGGTGGGAGGCGGAGTATCAGCTTTATATTACATACATGATACTTGAAACCTATAATACAGTGTCTGCTGTTATTTTTACTTATTGATCTATTTATTTTAATTTTTGTATTTTTACAGACTGCATTTTGATGCAGTGTACACAAATGAGGTACAACTCCTCTGTCTGCTGTTATTATACTAGATCAGAAGTCCCCGGCCTGGAGATTCCAGGCATTCCTGACCACAACTCTTTAATATTTCTTAAGCCCTCAGTGTTCACACGGGTCTGCACAGAGAGCACTGTGACAATTTCAAAAAATGAACTTGATTGACATACGGAGAAACCAAAAAAAGCTGATTTGTTGTGGAGCAGTTTCGTTTGGGTGTCAGTTTACATTTAAATTTTGTTCATATGTCCTTGTGCATGTATATGTGAGTTTGTGCACTGGTGTGTATGCTCAGATTTTGTGCATTTTGTGTGTGTGTGTGTTGCTATGTGAGTATATGAATGCACACGTGCACACCTATTCGTCCTTCCATGCAGTGTGTATTCGCCCATAACTGGCGTGAGCGTGTGCTTCTGTGTTTTAGTACCTATATGCGCACGTCTCTGCTCCCAGATCTTCCAATGTGCGGCCAAGAGCCCTGTCCACCCCCACCACCGCCCGCAGGCCTCTGCACCCGTGACCCTGGAACATGATTCCCCTGTTGAGCTGGGAGATCTGGGCCAAGGCTAAGGGAAGTGGCCCAACAGGGTGTGGGGAGCAGGGGCCACGAGATGGGGAAGGAAGCCAGCTTTGGTCAGAGAGCCAACTCGTCCGTCCTTGCTGCACAGTGTCTCTGGGACCTGCCAAGATGAGGACAGACTGCAGCCTCCGGTTTTTTAAAGTCCCCCACGCTGGCACAGCCTGCTCCGGCCAGTTCTGAAGACCGGGCACGGCCCACACCCTCAGATCTGAGCAGCTGCCTTTTTTAGCTGTTGCAAAGCCTCCCCAGCCTACAGCCCGTGGGGAGGGGTGGGGACACCAGCTAGCCTGCTCCCAGGGAGGCTCCCAGGGAGGCTGTGCCTCGACCTTATTTCATGGACTTCTCCCACTAACCTATCAGGTTAAGAATATGACAAGAAGGTAAAACGAATAACTAAAATCCTAGCCTCCTGTGGACTTCTGTGTACCCATCACCTCCTCGCTTCCCAGGTGGGGCCTGGGACTTGGGGGAAGAAAACATGAGGCCCACGTAGCCTGAAGGTGGGGCCAGGGCACTGCTGAGGGGCTGGACTCTGGACAAACCCTCGGCACCAGCATGTCCCCATGTGGCCTGTTCCAAGCATGCCCCATGAAAGAAAAAGAGGCCACTGGAGAATATTTTCTCTACGATTCTTTAAAATATAAAGAGAAACATGAGAAGTAACCACCACACCAAATCTCAGGAAATGCTGCATTTATTTGTTTAAAGTCCAGCTCTGAGACACCTCTCGCAGAGTTGGTGAGATGGCCGATGTCCATTATTTTGGGGTCTCAAGTCTGATCCCACAGGACCTCATGTTCCTAGGAAATGAGGAAGAACCGGGTCCTTTCTGGTAACGATGATCTTTATTTCCCTTTATTCGTACGATCAGGATGTGACTGCTGGATTCTGTTGGCTGTTCATTATGCAGTTCTGAACAGCTAGAGAATCGCTCTTCACCATGGCTGACCCCATCCAGGCCTTGGCTGCTTCTCCTCCCCACAGTGGTTACCTTCCAGGTTACCCCATCCAAACACCTGCCCCCTTGGGGTGCTTTATCAAACACCCTTGGAACCAAACCCCATCTCCTCTCCCATTCCAAGGAGACGCGATGCCCCAGATACCACGACCCTTCCCTCTTTTGTCCTTAAAGCAAAAAAAAAAAAAAAAAAATTCCTCCTTCTCCTGAGACAATCAAGTCTAAATAGCCTCCTTGTTCCTAGGTTTCCCTTAGCAAAAACTGGATAGCAGGCCGGGGTTGGCTACAGGAAAGCTCCCGAACATGTCTGCACCTGCTTTGAATTCTGCAGCAGAAAAGGAAGGCCCAGATTCAGAAGGGAAAGTCCTGGTTTCCCTTCCAAAAACAGGACAGACAAATCTTATCTTTTCACTCTTTTTTGGCTGATGCCTACTCAAGTAAAATGGAAAAAAAAAAAGTATCAGGCAATGAATTATGACATTAAATTCTTGATACATCACCTTCCCACAATTTTTGTTTAGAAAATAAGCCAAATACCCTGTGTAGCTGACCTTATTAAGGTATCCTATCTTGCTCTTAAGACCACCAGACAGTGAAGGTGACATCACCTGATTCCCAAGAGGGTGCCCTCCACCCTCCTCATTAAGGATGGAAGTGCTGACCTGTGACCCTCGCAGCAGCAGATGAGACCACCCACCCCTGCTGCCTTGTCCTTTCATTTCAATATGTATTCTAATACCAATCCTACAGTTATTGCATATTCAACACTTAGACTACTCCAATGGGAATATATACCTAAAAGGAGTCTTTTGTGAGATCAATTTTGCTGTCTATTTTAAGCCAGATTTATATCTCGTTAAGTCAATTACTCAACAATATTTGCAGGCCGGGGTTTTAGCTCAGTTGGTAGAGTGCTTGCCTAGCAAGCACAAGGCCCTGAGTTCAAATCCCCAGCACCACAAAAAAAAAAAAAAAAAACAATATTTGCACCAAGATGCTGTTCCGGATATAGAAAGTAAATCAGTCATCTTCCTGGGAATTGTCATGAAGACAGACGCTGAACACATATGCCATTTTGTTTGTTTGAGATGGAATCTATGCTGCCCAGACTGGTCTCCAACTCCTGGGCTCCGGCGATCCTCGCGCCTCAGCCTCCGAGGACCTGGACCTACAGGTGCCCACCACAGCACCCTCCTGGGCAAATATTAAGTCCAGGTGGGCTGGGTGCTGCCACAAAGTGCAGGACGAGCTGGCAGGGTCGGGATTCAGGGGAGGTGAGACAGGTAGCTGAGAAGTGACATTTAAGGACACGTTTGCACCACCCTGAGACTGAGTGCCTCTTCGTGTGTGGCACCCCGGGCACCCCGCTCCTCACCCTAGTCCTAGCCCTGGCAACCAGACAGGTCCAAGTGGGAGGGAGAACACCCCAGGCGAAGGCAAGGGCTCTGGGCCACATCCCGCTGTGGCCGTTGGCTGCGTCTGTGGACACTCGGCCTCCTTCCACCTAGGAGTTACTCTCTTCTTTGGGTCTTGATGCAGAGAGGGCTGACCTTCCACCACAGGGAACTTTAAAGGTGAATACTCTCTGGGGACAGTTAGCAAACAAGTGTGTGACCCCGGCTCAGCCGACAGCGTCATCCAGCAAAGGACTGAATCTCAAAGAGTTAAACCCAAACCACAGGGAGGCTGGAAAATACTCACAGTGGTGACACGAGAGCCCGCGTCCAGGGCCAAGGTGGCAATGCTTGCTGCAGGACCTCGTCAGGCTAACACTGCTGCCCACTCTCCCTGGGCTCTTCCGATCGCCTAGACTTCCGGTCACTTCTATGAGCTACCCCATATCCTTCTAAGAAATGCCCTTTCTGCTTAGGTTGGTCCCCCGTGAACTCTAATATCACAAGCAATAAAAAATTCAAGCTGTTTCATCTTCAAAGTGTGCAGGAATGTTGCTGAATTCCAAAAGGAACCCTCGTGAGATGAGGGCTAGGAAGAGGGACCACCTGGCGGGGAGATTAAAGGAACAGCAGCAAAACTCGGGGCTGGAGTCCCAGAAACGAGGAGAGAGGACGCGAGTGAGGGACAGAGAGCAGCCCCCAAAACAGCAAGGCTTGCACAAAAATGTGGCAGAGGAAGAGTCAAGGGGCCTCAGTGACTGAGGTGAGAAAATAGGAGGAAAGCATTGAAAGTCTCAGGCATCAAGACAGTGCAGGCTACCGTAAATTCTTTTTTTGAGGGGCGGGCAGTGCCAGGAATTGAACTCAGGGGCATTCAGCCACTGAGTCCCAGCCCCAGCCCTATTTTTTGTACTTATTTGTATCACTGAGTTACTTAGGGCCTCACTTTTGCTGAGGCTGCTTTCAAACTTGAGATCCTCCTGCCTCAGCCTCCAGAGTCACTGGGATTACAGGTGTGTGCCACCACAGCCGGCTGCCATAAATTCCTTTTTTGTCTTGTTTTGTTTTGTTTGTTTGCTTGCTTGCTTTGCGGTGCTGGGAATCAAACCCCAGGGCCTTGTGCTCGCAAGGCAAGCACTCTACCGACTGAGCTATCTCCCCAGCCCTTGCCATAAATTCTTGAATGTCTCCCAAGGACAGACAAAGCTTTGTTGACTCAAAATGCAGAACATTGTCTCAATATAAATGTAACCAGAATGGGGATGAGCCCGGTTGGATACAAATGATATTTCCCACCTCACCTTCCCACCCATCTCCCCCACCCCACCCGCCCCTGCAATGTACTCAGACCCCTCAATGCCCAGATTGGGTAAAGTCCTTTCTTCTGGATCTGAGTGCTCATCAGAAAGAAGTTCTGGAGTAAATACCTCCCAGACTCAAAATAACCCTTCCCAGCTCCCACGTACCTAACCACAAGCAGGACAGCAGATTACTTATTGTCCTGTTTTACGCTAGATATTTATGAGGGTCATTTGAGTCCAGATTTTGTAAATCCCCCCATTTTTTAATCTCAAGAAGCAACTCTTGGTATCTTAGACCCCCTTCCTTCCAGAAGGACCCTAAACTAAGGCTCTGCCACCCTTTCCTCCACATCAAGGGAAGAGGAGCTTTTGCTAAATTATAGATGATGAAGTGAGTTAAAAAACTAGGTTTGAGTCTCAGACTGTGGGAAAGCATAAGAAAGTGGCAAGAGAACCCTGTTTGGGTGGGAAGTGAACATTCTTAGAGCTTAGATATTCACATAGGCAGCAAATATTTATTGTATTCCTCCTGCCTGCCAGGTGCCAAGGACAGAATGGTGAGCAAACCCAACGGGGACCCTGATGTCTTGAAATCCTAATTTTCCTGGGCAGACAATAAGAAACAAACACGAACAAGATGATAGCTAATCTCTGAAGAGTGCTAAGAAACAAACCAGCAGAGTGATATAAAGGACCTTGTTAGATAGGACATTCAAACTGACATTTAAATTGAGGCCCAGAAGACAGGAAGAGCCAAGGAGACCAAGATTCAGGGCAGTGCCTCGCTAGGCAGAAGGAGTGTCACGCAGCTGGGTCCCAAGGCAGGAGAGATTGGGTTGGCATCAGGAACACAAGGGAAGCCAGGTGACCCAAATCTAAGGAGGATGGAGAGGTAGATGGGGCCAGGCTGGGCAGGGACTCCTGGCCGGGTGAGGAGTCTCGATTTTATCCTGAGGGAAACAGGAAGCCATTCTCTGGTGTTAAACAGAGTCATGGCAGGATGTGGTTGGTCTTTTGGATGCCATGCAGAAAATTAGAGAAGCGAACTAGGAGACCATTACAGGAATTTGGACAAAGATGATAGTGGCCTGAGTGAGTTGGAAAGAAGTGGGTGCCTGGGATGTATTTGAAAGGTGGCACCCCGGGACTTGCTGACAGATCGAACGGAGCAAGCCAGAGTGCAGAATCCAGGATGGCGCCCAGGTTTGGAGGACCTGGGCACACGCTGTCCCATCCAAGGATGGGAAGAAGAAAACTGGTCACAGGGCTGGAGGAGACAGAGTCCCCTCCAGGAGTTCCATTCTGGATATGTTAGGAGGCACCAAATGGAGGTGTCATTCGGGGGAGCAGCTATGCCAGTCCAGAGGCGATGGACAGCTTAGTATGGGAGAAACGGCTTGGAAAGTGCTCGGTACAGAGAAAGTATTCAAGGCATCTAGTAAAAAGGGGCAGATAGAAAAAAGAAAAGACCCAAGCATTTGGGAAGGGGAGGAGAAGCCAGCAGACAAGACTGAAAAGCAATGGCCACACATCAGAGATGAACTGGGAGGATCCAGTATCTTTGAAGTCAACCGAAGAAAGCATTTCAATGAGGAGATCGTGGCCCACAAGTCAAACTCTTGTTCCGAATCAGGAGGAGGAAAATGAGTGGGTTTGTTGGGATTGGCAACATCGGAGAGCGCTGGGAAGCTTCACTGAAGAACTTCCAGTGGTAGCTTCAAATCCAACTGGTTGAGTTGAAGAAACGATTGGGAAAATTTAAATGGATAAAACAAACACATTTTAAGAAGGTTTTCTTTGAAGAACTGCAAAGAAGTGGGCTCTGTCCAGGGAGAAATACGGAACTGGGAGATGTTTTAAGATGGCGGGTGGTAGAGCATTTGGTTTTTTTTCAGTATGATTGAAAAGTCTGGCACAGAAGAGAAGACTGAAGAGCATCATAGAAGGAGAAGTCCTGGACCACAAAGAGGAGATGGTGGACAGGGAGAGGGATAGACATTCCTTCTCTGTAAACAACAGCGAGACAGGTGTTATAGGCAGATGCAAGGGAGCGTAGACTTAGCAAAGAGAACATGCATTCGCTTCTGGTGGTTTCTATACTCTTGAGGGAGTAATAGAAGATTGGGAAGAGGGGGAAATCATGGAATAACCATTTCAGAGAGTGAGAAATGAAGCTTAAGGAAAAGCAGGAGATGGGTCGGGCAGTGTCTAGAGCTCTTTGAGGGTCGAGGCCCTGAGCCTCCAGTGAAATCAGTGAGGCAGGGTAGACGATGTTCTCTAAGAATCATCGGCTGCTAAAGAGCACACGTGGAGAAAGCATGTGGGGGTCATTCTTTCGTGGTTGGTAACCTGAGGTTGACACTATGCAGAGAGGTGAGAGAGCCCACGAGCCAGATGGTGGTACCCAAGCTGGGTGGGGCAGAAATGGAGCCAGGAGGGTGAGATAATTAGAGGGAAAGTGTGGGGTCAGGGGTCTCATCTCTGTTCTAAGAGTGATTGGCTGTTTTAAAGGCAGAGAAATGCTAGGCGGGGCCTGAAAGGAGAAAATTGGGGACTGAGATCATCCTAGATTCAATTTGCATCTATTCACAACCACAGGTAGCTGGATACAGTGGTGCACACCTGTAATCCCAACAAGTTGGGAGACTGAGGCAGGAGGATCACCAGTTTGAAGCCAGCCTCAGCAACTTAGTAGGGCCCTGTCTCAAAATAAAAAGGATCGAGGGTGTAGTTTAGTTGTAAAATGTCCCTGGGTTCAATCTCCAGTTAAAAAAAAAAAAAAAAAAAACAGAAGGAGGAGGAGGAGGAGGGAACATACGCTAGACTCTACACTGGGCATTTTCCTATCTTCTCTGTCCTTTAATCCTCGTGACAGCCTGTCCCTTGAGTAAACAGGTCCCCAGCTTGGGGATGAGAAAACAGAGCAGACAAGAGTAGATGGCTCACCGAGGGTCGCGCAGCTGACAGGTGATCACGAGAGGAGTGGAACCCAGATCTTCTGGTCCTGAACTTAACACTCCTTCCTTGGCAGCTTCTGTGAGGCTCAGACACTGAAGCTGGAGTTTTTCATCCCGAGGTTGGGTGACTGAACCACACCCTAAGGCTCATAAAGCTCTCCTACAAGAGGCAGGTAGGAGATGCGCCACTCAGAATGGAACTTCCTGAGCCACCATGAAGAATCAGGCTCCTTCTGGTGGGTCTGATCAAGGATGGAGATATGTGGGGCCATGACCCAGATCACAGGGCAAAAAAGTGGCAAAATCTCTGTTGTTTCAGTTCAGGATCAATCCTGGAAAAGGACGATCCTACAGTCCAGCATCCAGTGGCCCCAGCTAGAGGGAAAGAAAAAAGATGGAGCAAGGGTCCCCACAGCACCTGGTCCCAGCTCCCTCCAGGGTGAGGATGACCCTCCAGGGGATAAGAGGTGTGATCCTGGAGTCCCTGGAGAGCCAAGCTGCATTATGATCAGGAGAAGAGTGAAGCTGTTGATGTGAAAGCAGAGAGAAGATGTGGGCTAAGAATTAGTTCTTGTGTTCACCAAGGCTTCTTGCTTGCCTCTTTGACTCTCCTAGAATACCCAGGACCTGGGGCCTACAGCCTGCCTCAGCCTGAATCTCTAGTCTTTTCAGCTATGTCACTAACTACGTCAAAATTCAGCTCCCCAACCACACTACCATGGTTCAAGTGCTCAGTAGCCACCTGCAGCTAGGAGCTATCATATTAGACAACCAAACCTGGAACAGGTTCATTGTGGTAGAAGGTTCTATGGGTTTTAATCTAGAAGAAAAAAAGAACTAAATGAATATGATAAACATTCCTTATTAATGTCCTCTGGACCAACAAGGGGCTGGCAGGTTAGGGACATTGCCAAAGGATGAGACTGTTACCACCGGCTGGTTCATCTCTTCTCTCTAACCCACACATACATTTTTCCTTCTTTATTTGTTTCCGAGTTTAACTGGATGGAACTGTCAGACAGAAAGAGTGAACAGCCAGGAGTGATTTACTAGAACTGTGATTTCCAGTGATATTGAGACTCAAGGTGGGAAGAGGCAGTCAGTCTGCAGAAGTCAACTCAAGGTTTCCAAGTAAGCATTCGGGGCCTTGGGTTTGAAGTGTACGTACTTGGGTTCCACACAGCACTTCCCCTCATATTTGCACAATATATAGAATACTTCCTTCTCTTTACAGGTCATTCTGCACCTGCCTCGTGTATTCCAGCACTTGGTGACTGAAAGCAGAAGGGAAAAAGGGAGCAGAGTTAGTCCTGGAAGGAAGCAAAGGGCTGGAAAAAGGAGAGGCTAAATCCCAGGAGCGAAAAGAGGTCTTTGGGGAAGAAGCCCACACGGGATATCCCGAAGTTTAAGTGAGATTACAGACCCCTGTCCCTCCCTTCTCCACTCTGTCTTCTCCAAGCTCTCAGTGACATGGAATCTACTAGGCAGCTTCCCCTCCTTGGACAGCTCCCTTGAGAGAGGCAAGGGGAACCCCTTTCTCCAGGGTTTTATCTCCCCCATATTATAAGGTACCCAGGTACCTAATATCAAGTAGCCACGTTCACCCTTTGCCCTTTGGTACCACCACTGGCCATGCTAATGGAAAGGAACAGGAGTCTGACATAAACCCTTTGGAACAACTGTAAGTCCTCTCTGACATCCATAAAACTTCCAAGAATTTCACACTGTCTTCTCTACAACATCCTGGGGCTTCTCACTGGCCTCAACCAGTCAAGGGAATTGGGAACCACTTCCCTGAGAAATCAACAACCTGAAGTAGCCCAGATATTGGGACCCGAGTGAAAAAGTAGAATCGGAATCTTCAAACACTTAGAAATTTAGGACTCATTTTCGTGGAGACAACAGGAAATCAAATTTCAAACCCTCTTAGGGAATGTTTTGGGGAAGCCACCACATTCTCTATACTCCAGACCCAAGTCTCTCTCTTTACCACCCCCCATCATATCCCTGGGTCATCAAGTTCAACTTATTCAGAACCAATCAGAGAGAGGTGGTCAGAGGGGTCAAATAATGGGAGCTGGAAAGATCATTTGGTGCCAAAGAACTAAAACTCCCCTTGACTAAAGAGACTGTCCAGCAGCCTCCACGGAGCCTGCCAGACCATTCTCCCAGTCTCAGCTCTCAGAATCCCCGAGGTCCCCTGAACACGCATCAGGTCCCCTAACACACACGCTCGAGAGTGATCCTGGTTACCTCGGGTGCCCTGGGCCAGGAGCACCATAACAGTCAAAAACAGGAAAAGGAGCGGCATGAACGGCAAGAGCTGGAGAAGGGCTAGAAGCTTCCAGGCCGGCAGAGCAGGCAGAAGGCTCCATTCTGGGCGGGCCAGGCTGGTATTTATTGCCCTGAAGAGCAGGGCAGATCCATGATCAGTGAACCAAAAGAGGAACAGTCATTAGAGATCAGACAGCCGGGCAAGCGATCCATCCCACCGGTTGAGCAGGCCAGGAGGGAGGGCAGGGGGGTTACCGAGAGGGCAGCTTTGCCTCTGAAGAGTTTTAAGATACAACTTAGAAGAAGAGAAGGGCACACGTTTTTATTTTTAATTTAGTTCTGATTAATGAAGAGGAAAACACCAAGTCAGACTGAAAAGGAGTGAGACCTCTGGTACCTTGGGTTCTTTTCATAAAAAGGACATCTTTCAATGTCCCATATGCTGGTGGCTCATTGTAAGGATATAAAAGGAAGGGCAGAAGCAGAGGAAAGTACCACGGTAGCTCTGGGGCTGTCCTACTGGAAATGAGACCCTCAGCATTCACAAGGCAATGAACAGGACAGCCACAGCCTTTGCCTTTAACAGCGCATGTTTCTTAGGAGCAAGGAGCATCCTCCCTGAGCGCAAAGAAAACCAACACGACGGCAGTATTTCTAAACCCAGCGTTACTGACCCCAGCTCTTCACCTGTACTTGAATCCGCACGTCGGGAGGAATGTATTTCACTGCCTTTGCATATGACCTGCTTTACCCATCAGAGGGCCGAGGTGACCGTAGTTCTGAGCCCAGACTCTAAGAAGTGATGGGTGTTCTCACTTGCCCTACTGTGTCTCTGCGGTCACCATGAGAAGCCTGTGCCTGAAGAGGACCAGAGATGCATGAGCAGAGCCAGCTCCAGTGACCCACAGACTGACAGCGAGGGAGAGAGCTGCCCCGGCCACGCCAGCCTCACAGAGCAAGCCAGCCAAACCCCAGCAACCTGCTGACACATAGTGACAGCAAGGCATCACTATTTTAAGCCTCTGAGTTTGGGATGAAATGTAATGTTACACGGTAACAGCTAACTACTACCTAAGCCTGGCAGGTCGATCAGAAAAGTCAAGTGCCTTTTGCAAAATAACGGCAATGTCTATCATTTCAAAGACATGCCACCAGGAGAAATATCTTCTTCCTGACAAGGAGTAAGACTTTTGTCTCCAAGAAAAATTAATGCTGTAGAACGAAGGTCATCAGACTTTTCTGTAAAGGCTGGATGACGTATACTTTAGGGTATGCAGGCCACACAGTCTTTCAGGGTTACCAACTCCACAGTGGTAGCACAAAGGCAGCTACAGACAGCGTGGAAGCAAATGGTTGTGCATTTATTCCAATAAAACCTGATTAATAGACTATGAAATTCGAATTTCCTATCACTTATCCATATCACTAAATATTATTATTTTTAGTAAAAACCATTCTTAACTCAGGAATCATACAAATTCAGGTGTCAGGATGGATCTAGACAGGCACACTTTAGAATCGTGAAAACTGTCAAAATTTGGGAATAACATTAAATCAACATTATTCTGAGACTATTCAGACATGCCGGTGGAGGGTAGATCAGGGATGCATGGACTGTGAATCTCATGAGGGTTCAGAGCTCCTCAGTCCCTGGGAGCCCTGTGAGTGCCAGGAGTTCCAGAATGTTCTAAGTAGGGAGAGGAAGCCAGAGGGCAGCCAGGAGCCTTTTACAAGTAAGCATTTTAGGGAGATTATCTAAGGAAACCCCGGTAATTCATTGTGATTTCACATTTTATTCTGAACACACTCATTCACTTTTGTTCCTACCTTTGTATTCTTCTTTAGAAAAAGAACCTAAACATGGTGATCGTGCCAGACCCCACAACACCAGGATCTTCCTCTGAGCGGGAGGCAGCCTCCTAGGGAAGAATCTAATGACTTTGGTCCAATTTAGATAAGCATTTTTTCCTGATCCAAAGTTCCACTTCAAGTATATATGCCAAAGAAATCCCCATGTGTCCATAAGAGAACTGTTGTCCATTTGTACATCTCATAGATGTCTGTGGGCACTGTGGGGCACACCTGTCATCCCAGCACCTTGGGAGGTGGAGACAGGAGGATCACAAGTTCAAGAACAGCCTGGGAAACTTAGTGAGACCTCGTCTCAAAAATAATAAAGGGCACCCCTGGGTTCAATCCCCAATACTACAAAAAAAAATGTGTTGCATGCACACACCGTGGAGAACTGCATAACTGCAGCCACAACACGCTGGGGAATCAGACGCACACAAACACAGATGGACATTAGCAACTACTGCTGATCGCCAGGGTGTGACTACGTGGGAAAACAGCTTGACGGTTTGGTATAAGGTCACACATATGCCTACCATACAACCCAGAAATTCTGCTGCCATGCATTTATCAAAGAGAAACGAAGACCTCTGTCTACACCAAAACTTGAGTTCCCGTTGTGACTGTATTCTTCGTAAGAGAACAAGCTAACTATCCGTCGGCTAGTAAGCAAGTAGGTCAAGGTGTATCCATGCAATAAATAATCACCAGCAACCAGGAATTAAGCATTGTTTCACACAATATAGATGATCTAAAAGCATTAAACTGAGTGAAAAAAGCCGCCCAGAAGAGAACATACAGACTGAGTCCACATGTATGAACCTTTATAAACACAATCCTAATCCACAGTGACAAAACCTTAACAGAGGTGGCCTGGGGTTGGTGGGAGGAGGTGGGCATTGGCTGAGATGGGTGCAAAGACAGTTCCACAATGATCAGAGTGCTCTGCACTCAGGAGCCAAAGCCCATTGACATTTGCACACTTAAAAGGGGTGCATTTTATTTTATATAAATCACATCTCAACAAAGTTGACTTGGCAAAAGTTTGCACCAATACACCTAATAGAGCATACACGTTAAAACATCAGGAGAGGTGTCCGTGGAAGGTACATGAAGGTTGATAATGACCATAAAAGTCAATAAATCAGTTAAGTAAAACAATAGCAGGACTCTGCATAAGACCAATATGATAAATTTGCCATAATTAACTCAACCCTCTACATCTATTGACAAGAGACTCACTTCCAAAGATGACTAGTGAGGAAATCAGTCCCCGGGAATGGAACCAATTTCCTCTCCTTCGAGAAAGGACTGTGGAGAAGCTGAGTCCTTGGAAGGAAGGATGGAAGAAAAGAAGGGAAGGGGGGCGGGAGGGATGGAGGAAGGGAAGAAGTGGGGAAGGAAAGTGGAAGAGAAGGGAGGGGTGGGAAGGAGGGAGGCAGAAGAGAAGCGGGAGGGAGGGAGGGAGGGATGGGAAGAAAGGGGCGTGGAAGAGAAGGGAGGGAGATTAAAGAGCCCTATCATATATGCCCTCAAGTTTGCTCCTGTGGAAACTGACTAGCAAAATAAGGTTCCAAAACAAAAGAACAACCTGAATCCCTTGTGTTTATTACTGATGGGAACCCATAGCTGTGATCAACAGGACAGAAGATGCTCCTAAAATACCTTCACCCTATCTGGTATGAGAGACTATGAGACAAAATGTCCTGATTGCTCCTCAGACTAAACAGAGACTCCCCTTCACCTGAACTGTATTCATCTATGTCTCTGGGATGTCCGCCACTCTTTTGTGTGTGTGTGTGTGTGTGTGTGTGTGTGTTCAATAAAGTTTTATTCACACACACAAAAAAAAAACCAGTGGGCCAGATTGAGAAAACTGAAATTCAGTACAGTCAGTTGAGTTAGAATGTTGGTGTCCTGTGTTTTATCTGCAACCCCAGGCTGGTGCAGCGGTTTGCTGATCCCTTGGCCACTCTTAATGGTCCAGGAGATGGGAACTCCTGACTTGACGGTTTGCCTGTCAGTGAGGGCAAACACATGGGCAAGGCCTTAATGGGAGCCCACAGCGGGCAGTGGGGTTCCCCTCGAGAAGAGGAGAAATCAGGCTGGTCCCCCATAAGTAAAGGGGGCGGACACTCTTGCCCTTCCAAGGCACGCTGTGCCCAGAGTTTTGAGTCTTTCTTTCCCCTTTATTTTTAACAAAATTCCTGTTTGCTTGCTTAAAAAAAAAATCTGGGGTTGGGGTTGTGGCTCAGTGGTAGAGCACTTGCCTAGCATGTGTGAGGCATTGGGTTCGATTCTCAGCACCACATACAAATAAATGAATAAAATAAAGGTCTATCAACATCTAAATATATATATATATATAAATTTTAAAAAATCTTTCTACTGGTGGTGGGCATTGTGCAATCATCCTGACCTTGAAGAATGAATAGTGAGTTATCCAGGGACTGCTGTGTTCCACTATGGGGGCCACCATCCCACACTGACATCCTGGCCTGGGACAAGGCTGGGCTGTTGAGAGAGCAGCCTTTTCTTCTTGGGTGGAAGAAAATCATTCCACGCTTTTCATGAGCCACAGGTTAAGGTAATCCCCAACATCCTTACTCTCTCGCCTAGTTTATTCTTGGAGACATCATGGTAAAGACTCCTGCTTTCGTGATGCACCTGGTGTCTAGTGGATAGGATTGCTGGGGGGCTGAGGAGGTCCATTCATGCCATACTTCTGGTGGGTAATAGGTCAGAGTTAAGACCTTGGGAGTGCACCTACCCTTTGTCTTTATGGTGGTCCTGTCTCTTTAAGATTCATCTTCTCTTCTTACTATACAGAAATGGCATAAAGTGGGATTTTAGATCTTTGTGTTTGCGACTAGAATACTCTTGTATTTGAATCATTTTTATATTTGAATCAGAGGGCCTCTTGTTCTGAGTAGTAGCTCCTAAATTATTGGAACCACAAACAAGAATAGCTTATTATTGTTATCTGTGCTAACGCTTCGTTTTCCAGACTCATGAGAGGAACACAAGGGATTTTCTTTGTCATTTATTAATATCATGAAAGATAGATATTGCTATATAAGAATAAGAGACCTTGTCTGAGGTTTTACCCATGAATTTAGCTAAAATAGTAAGTGCAATTTATTCAGCCATTTTTCTATATAGTAAGTACTGTATTACAGTATGGAAGAAAAACTTGGATTAAAACCCTGGTCCTGCCTTGTATCAGCTATATAGCTTTGTATATATAGTGGTTCAACTCGATGAGCTTCATTTTCTTCTATATAAAAAAACTACAAGCTGGTGCAATGATACACGCCTGTAATCCCAGCAACTCAGGAGGCTGAGGCAGGAGGATCACAAGTTCGAGGCCAGGAGTCTGGCCCTGGGGCCAATCCAATAGGCATCACCCCTTTAAATATATTCCGCAGTGCTTTGGGCCCTTACGCAACACTCTTGCCTGGGGCTGGCCTAGTGGAAGAGAGGATGGTCCCTGAGACTCAGACTTGGAGGCAGGACTGACCTCTCCTGCCACTATAAACTTCCAAACGTGAAACCCTGCCTCAGTCTCCTGAGTCGCTGGGAATCCAGGCAGGTACCACTGTGCCTGGCTTGACGGATGCATTTTTGATGCCCTGAAATATTTCTGGCTGGGGGTGTATAATGGATATGGAGAATAAGAAATTCCCCAAATAATGAGGCCTGAGAAAAAGAAAAGGGAGTCAAAAAGAAGGTCACGCATGGACAGCCTTCATCTCCCAAGACGATGTTTTCCAGGAACTGGCTGCAGGCAGAGAGGATGTCTTATCATCCCCAAAAGAAACAGTCTCCAGGAGGCATAATCTCCTCCAAAGTAAATCCTCCTCAGACCCTTCCCACGGACCTTGACCACAAAGCTCACATTCCTGACTGTCCAAGCAAACTGACACGTGTTCCCTAGACCACCCCTCAGAATAACCTGTATAAACCCAGTCCCTTTCTTTTTTCAGGGGCTCATCCTCCACCCAGAGAGTGGGTCCACGGTCACCATTTCATCCCCTGAATAAAGAGCTGAAATGACGCATGAGGTTTTTGTCCTGCCGGGTCTTTTTGTGCTAAGATGCAGTGCGTCCGGGTAGTAGAACTTGTGCTTAGCACGTGCAAGGCCCTGGGATCTTCAGTCCCCAGCACACAACAAAAAGAAATCTGAATAAACGAGTGAACCAACAAACAAAAGAATCAACATTTGGGATAGAGGAAAAGAGAGAAAGGAACAGAGAGAGGCCCGAGGCAAAAAGGAGAGGCAGCAGGAAGCTGGGCAGACGATGGGGCAAGAAGATACCACTTGATTTTGGTGCTGTGGAGGGCGAGGGCATTTGAGACACAGAATTGGAGCAGGAGCCCCAGAGCCAGTGAGAGAGGCCGGTCTGGGTGCTCAGAGCTGTGGGGTTCTCTTCATGTCTGATAGGGTTCCGTGTGGGGAGAGGAAGGGGTTCCAGTTTACTGCTCGATTATTAAAAATGTGTTATCCTTTAAGGATTTTTCTCTACCTTATGTAAACCAACATTTTCTATACTTGTATACTCATCTAATCAAAAATTCTTCCTCTAAACTTAAAAATTCTATAAATTTTTTTAATACTCTGCCATTAATTAATTTATTTCTTCTGGTACAAGGGTTTGAACCCAGGGGTGCTTTACCATTGAAGCTATGGTTATGTATTGTTTTGAGACAGGGCCTCACTAAGTTACTGAGGGCCTTGCTAAGTTACTGAGGCTGGCCTTATACTTGCAATCCTCCTACCTCAGCCTCCCAAGTCACTGGGATTACAGGTGTGCACCACCGCACCCGGCAGGATTCTAGTTTCTTAAGTGCTGTAAAAACCTCAAAGGAGGCAGAACCTCATAGAGCACAAAGGTTCGTGTTGCTTTTTGGTCATGGTGGGATATTCCAGAGCTGTCCTGATGTGAATCCTAGTTCCTTCTAGTGGAGAATAGTACTGAGAATAGTCTTCATGTGTGGGCCATGGGAGAGTTGGGGGTAGCCACAGGTGCTGCTGGGCCACTTCCCATGGCGACAGAATATTTGCTAGCTAACGCTCTTATTTTTTTAAGCCTTTATTTATTTGTTTATATGCAGTGCTGAGAATCGAACCCCATGCCTCACACATGCCGGGCGAGCGCTGCACCACTGAGCCCCAACTCCAGCCCCAGCTGATGCTCTTGACATTGGGGTGAGACTCAACCTGGTCTGGGAGGAGGAGGGGGCGAGGCTGGTGGATGGAGTGGGGGTCGGGGAAAGTGGAATCAGGGAGACAGAAGCCAGTCAGTGTCCCGGGGAGGACCCGCCCTTTCAGCCTGACCTTTACCGCTTTGTGTACTGAAGGCCTTCAGCCCGGGTCTTCCTGCGCCGTGTGGTTTCTGACTAGGAAAACATGGTCGGGCACCCCCGCTGCCTCCCAGATGGTGAAATTCAACAAAGGCACATTTTTAGAAAAAACGTGAGAGGTGGGGAAGCCAAGTGGGTGGGGACGCTGTCTCTGCAGCAGTCGAGCAGCACAGGAGGACCTGCAGGGGCGTCTGGAAGGACGTGGCGGGAGGACCCGTGTGGCCCATGGAGACTGAGCAGGGACACTGCAAAGGGAGGCACGAGGTGACGAGGGAGCCCTGGGGGGCCAGGAGGGGCAGTGCGGTGTCAGCATCCTCTGGGGAAAGCTGCTCCCAAGGGGTCGAGGGAGGTCACTCTTCCTAGGAGCCCCGGAAGGCAGGAGGCCCTGGGTCACTCTTGGGCTTCCCTGCCCTTGGAGTCTGGCTCCAGGCCTGGCTTGAGTCCTGGCTTAGCTGACCAGCATAGGCAGGGTCACGGGGAGACGGCCTCGCCCGGTCCTGCTGGATCTGAGCTCCTTTCCCAGGCCCCTCTAGGGCCAGTTCCTTCAGGGGGACAACCACTTCCACCAGGGCCAGCAACTGCTATTTAACCCTTTGTGCATCACTGGGACCCAAGTGCGTTGGTGACCTGAGGCTGGAGTGTGGACCCTGGGGTTGGTGGGGTGGGGCGAGCTGGCTCTTCTTCCCGGGTCCCTTACCCCAGCTCCCAGGCCCTGACGCTCTCGGCTGCTTGCCTTTGGGGTCTTCTCCAGGGCACTCTGGGCGCCTCTGGGAACTTCCCTCTTCCTTGTCTTTCTAGGTTCTTGCCCCAAGAAATGGGGTGCAGCCTGGATGAGGCTCCTGGACGAGAGCCCTGGGCTCTGTGCTTTCCAAGCTGAGGGGAGAGGCTGGTCAGGGAGACCAGGCCAACATGGGTAGCAACCTCTTGCATCTGGTCTGTTGCTCCCCAGGTGTGTCTGAAGCTGTCTGGCTGCAGAGAGACACAGGAATCCAGTGGGACCCCAGGCGGGGCCTGCGCTCACTGGTCTCCTCCTCCACACGCTGCCCCACAGATCTCCCTGGACCCACGGCTCAAACCATGGGTGTTTTGGTTTTGGGGTTTTGTTGGGGGTACCAGGGATTGAACTCAGGGGCTCTCGGCCACTGAGCCACATCCCCAGCCCTATTTTGTATTTTATTTAGAGACAGGGTCTCACTGAGTTGCTTAGGGCCTCACTTTTGCTGAGGCTGGCTTTGAACTCGTGATCCTCCTGCCTCAGCCTCCTGAGCTGCTATGGGTTTTGACACACATGGGCAGGTCCCCCCAGGAGTGGTGAGGTTACAGCTTTCTGGGAGGTGAGGAGTCGCGGCTGTGCGTGGGGAGAGGGGTGCCTGTGGGTTGCACACGTGTTAGGGTAGCCCCCGAGGCGGGGCTGGCCCTGAAGCTGAAGCACTTGGAGCATAAGGAGCAGGATTATGGACCTGGAGGCTGCGGGTCCAGGTCACAGGGCTTCAGAGCACACCTGGGTGACCCCGGATGGACCAAGAGGAAAGACCACCCTGCGAACTTGCAGGTTGGCCCTGGCCAGTCCCTTACTTCTCTGGGCCTCAGTTTCCTCATCCATTAATGAGGACTGAGACTAGTCCAGTAGCTTTTCATGTCTTAAAGGACATTCCTTTTTTTTTTTTTAATGGAAATTTTTACTCAAAGTCCCATGTGAAACACAAGGAGTGGAGCATTAGGAGTGTAGTGGGTTGGGTGGGTGACCCAGCGCCCCACGAGGTCCCTTGCAGTGACTTGCGATCCAGCCCTCTCCTCTGTCCTGCCTCCAGGGATCCAGGGACTTGACTCTGAGCTGTGGGGTGAAGATTAGGCAGAGCCCCCAAGTGCTGACTCTGTGTTTAGCTTCCCAGCAGCCCGATGCTGCAGGGGGAGGCTCCCAGGGGAGGCTCGGCCTCCCATTCACCCCTCACGCTCCCCAGCGATGTCAGCACGTGCACCTGAACTTCATTTCCTGAGCCCCATGTGTGTTGGGACTAACGACACCTTAACTAACTCAGGCTGACTCCTTACTCCCTGGTGGGTGATTAAGATCAAGGTCTCAAAGGCGGTTTCAAAGGTTAATGACAATAAATTGGACCACCATCAGGGATTGGTTAACAACAGTTCCGCGATCAGCTCGTACTGGCCATACAGTCCTATGGGACTCTCGCCTGCGTGAACTGCCCCACCACCGTGCCTTGCTGACCTTTAAGCTGATTGGTTCCACCTAGCCCCCACCCTACATAAAAGCTGTGTGACTTCCTCAATAAACGACTTCCTGCTGTGACTGGTCTCCCTGACGCGTCTGATTGTCCTCCACCTGGAGGGCTGGGTGCGGGCAGTCAGCCGGCCCTACCTTTCCCCATCTGGCCTTGTTGGGGAGTGTCCCCTTCCCTTGCTGCTGGTGGAGAAGAGCAAGGGGGCTTAAGACCCCGACACATGTGGAGACCTCACTGCCTGAACCCTCTCTCACGCCCCTGTTGGGAGTGCCAAGACCCCCATGCTTGTTACGTACGCTTAATACTCAAATCGTTTTGCTGCTTCCTACAACTGCTCTGTGTCTGCTCTAGGTGTGTCTCCTGGAGGCTCTGAGGGGCGGGGACTGATCCCTCCTAGAAGGGAAGAGCCTTGTTCTCTGGAGACCCAAGTTCAGGAACCAACACCATGTGGCTCTTTGACCTTGGACAAGACACTTAGCATTTCTCTCATCCTTAAAATGCGGCAAAAGTAATAATCACAGCAACTGACCTGGCTGGCTTCCTGGCAAGGGTTGGATATGAGAGGAGAGAAAACCCACCAGCCCAGATAATACCTCAAACTATCTATTCCATAAAATAGAGAGGGAACTTATTTATTATTAGTTCTAATTGTGTGTGTGCGCACGTGTGTATTCTTTAGGATGTTCTTGTGTGTGATTATGTGTGTGACTGTGTGTGGTACTGGGGATCAAATCAAACGGGGGCCTTCTGAATGGTAGACAAGCACTCTGTCTCTGAGCTACATCCCCAGTCCTTTTTATTTTTGAAACAAGGTCTCACTAAGTTGACCAGGCTAGCCTCCAACTTGTGATCCTCCTGTCTCAGCCTCCCTCATAGCCTCCCAAGCTGTTACAGGCATTCACTGCCATGACTGGCTTAGGATTTTCTGTGCGCAAGATCTTGCCATCTGCAAACAGATAGTTTTTCTTCTTTCTTTCTCAAGTGAATACTGTTAAATTTCTTTTTCTCGCCTAATTTCTGTGCTTGTAACTTTTAATAAGTATGGTGTTAGATTTTTTTCATAAATACCCTTTA
This sequence comes from Sciurus niger, assembly GCA_020740815.1. Lineage (NCBI taxonomy): Eukaryota > Metazoa > Chordata > Mammalia > Rodentia > Sciuridae > Sciurus > Sciurus niger. Next base: position 34,483 of record JAHUXG010018526.1, read on the forward strand.
TCAGGTTGAGGAAGTTTTCTTTTACCTTTGTTGTGTGTGTGTGTGTGTGTGTGTGTGTGTGTTTCTTTTTTAATCCTGGAAAGGTATTAGATTTCATCAAATGCTTTTTCTGCATAATGATCATATTGATTTTCTCCCTTCACTAATAATGTGGTGTACTACATAATTCCAAGTTTTAGTGTTTAATAATTAATACCATGACTGACCAGGTCTAAGACACCAATATGCTATATGTTCAAGAAACTGGGGGCGGGGAGAAGTCTCTCTATAAACTAACTACATAGTGTGTGATAGGCATGCACATTACCGTATGAAACCTCTCTACCCAGGCAGTTAGCTGCAAGAAACCACTCTTCCCTTCGGAAAATGGTTCCAGATCTCAGTGTTTCAATTTGCAGTCCCACCAGCACTGTATGTGTGCACCTTTTCCCCCACATCCTTGCCAACATTTATTACTTGTATTCTAGATAATTGAGTGGGCAGTGTTGAATCAAAATGTACACACCACACACACACACACACACACACACACATCAAACCATCAAACAGTAGAACAGATCATGGGATCGCCAACCCTAAGCTAGACAGGGGTTCATGGAAAGCCTTTCCTAAGTCCTTGAAACAGACTGGATTTCAGAGAAACGTGGCGAAGGGGAGTGTGTAAGAAAGTGTGTCAGACTGGGGGGCCGTGTGGCCAGAAGGGGGGAAGCAGGAAAGCTGGTGAGCCGGCTGGAAGCGCTAAAGAGGCTGCCTGGCTGAGCCGCTGCTGCCTGCTTCCTGTGCTGAGGAGAAACCTGCTTAGGAATAAGATTGTTAAAGTCCTTGAGTGTAAATGTAAGAAACAAAGACTTGGGTCTCCGGTCAAAATCAGGGAGCTGGAGGAGGCTAAAAAGGCAGGGATCCGCACCCTCCGGTTCTACCTAAGCCGATCTGTTTGATGTATTGAGTTTCAAATGTATTGATCTGTTTATTGAATCAAATGTATTGATATATTGATCTGTTTGATGTATTGTAAGTTTCTGGTTTTAAAGTTTTCTGCTCCTCTAGTTATTGTCTGTCTGGAGCAGAAAATTTTCGTTATTTGCACATATTGAATTATACCACAAATAGTGCATGTCAATTAAAATTAATTAAAAGATAAAAAATGCAGTTTTATTCTGCTTTTTTAAAAAGTTTGAAAATCACTGGTTCAGGAAATGGCAGCTTTTGGAAATACGGAGTCATTTTTGTTTTTAAGGTTTTGAGCAGAGTCTTAGCGTTAGAGGCTGTTGTATCTGATGCACATCAAAAGAATCTTCTCTAAACAACCTTTGTCTTCTCTCTTCTAGAAATGGAAAATCAGTACATGTCAATATGGGACCCTCCATCATTAGACCCCTCTAATTTTTAGGAAGTGATTTCTATTGGGTCAGGATTCTCATCATTCCTATTTTTGTCCTCCACAGAGAATGAGTCCAAAAACACCTCAGTGTCAAATGCTTGAAGACAACTACCATGAGTCTTTTCTTCTTTTTCAACTACCCTGAGTTCGGTCTTTTCTTCTTCAAATTAATCATCTCAAGTTTCTCCCCAGTTTCAAAGTAGAGCAACCTCTTCTCTAGTCATTCTGATGAGGCCTGGACCTGCCCCATTTATCCTTCTCTTCCTTTCTAAAGCCAGGGAGACTGCTCTCAAGCAAACACCCAAAAGGAGGTGTGTCGAGGACAATGCCTACTTGTTTGTCTATGTGGGACTTCCTTCAAATTAGAAAAGAAATATCAGAAGTAAAACACATTTAGAAATGAAAAGCACAAAGATGAAATTTCTAGAAATTAGGATAAAATGACAAAGGTAAAAAAAAAAAAAAAAAGTAGAGGAAATATAAGAAAACTAGAGAATTTGCTGGGGAGTTCAACATCTGAAAAGTAAGAACTCCAGACATGGGAACTGGGAAAAGAGGATCAGGGAACCATCCAAGAAACAAGCCAAGAAAAAAAAAAAAATGGCCCTCGAACCGGAAGACATGAGTGTCTAGATGGAGAGGACGCACTGCGTGCTGATTTAAATAACACCACATGGGATTTTTAAAACTCAGAGACAAAGAGAACATCTCATGCATTTACAGAGAGAAATAACACATCACCCGCAAGAAGGAGAAGCAGAACGGTTTCAGATTTCTGCGCCATGACACCAGATATTGAAAGACAATGGGTAACACCTTCACGATTCTCAGGTAAAATAATACCCAGTATGGAATGATCAGCCAGACCACCCCGAGCGAAGTTAGTACATTGAAATCAGACATTTTCAGGAAGCCACCAGGAAACGCGTTGTCCAAATAAAGGAGTAAATCGAGAAAGAGTCAGGATAAAAGAAAGCAGGGTGTTCGTCTCAGAAGAGAGTCAAAGAGATCCACGGGAGGATATAAATGGTGACCCAGGATAATACCTTTAAATTTTAAGTTTAATTTAAAGGTCCAAACCCCCAGGGGGAGAGGTGTCTAGGAAGATAAAATTGGTAAAATACCTGCTGATTCTGAATATATTCAAGGGGAAGGAAAGACAATTAAATCCTATTTTTCATTGCAGGACTTCAATAGAAAAATACCCCAAACTGGAAAATTAGGAAGTAACACTATAACCATACTAATTAATGTTAATGGAGGAGATGGAATAATGATGGAAGAGACAGAAGTGAAATTCAAAGAAACAACCAAAAGATATGCAAGCGTTTTCTGCAGAGACCATCAGATGAAGGAAGGGGAGTGAGTAACTTCTCTATTTTATCATAGTCTTTTATCCAAGGGGATTCTCTAAGCTAGGTGGGTGTGTGCTTGATGAAAATGTAAACTAAATATGGAAATTAAAAAAACATACAAGGGGCTGGGGAGATAGCTCAGTTGGTAGAGTGCTTGCCTTATAAGCACAAGGCCCTGGGTTCAATCCCCAGCACCCCCCCTCAAAAAAAAAAAAAAAAAGGAAGAAGAAATCAAAAGAATGAAAATTTAAAATAACATACAGAAAGAGAAAGTTGTTTTCCTGTTTCACTCCTCAGCTCCTGTGAGAATCTGTCTACCCCAGATTTTCATTTGAGAGATTCCAGGTAAACACAATGAACACTTCCACTTACGTCAGTGATGGTCGAGGGGGCAAGGAGCTATTTGCAAGGTGCTATTCTCTACCCGCTCCTTTGTGTCACACGGACCAGCCTTTGGTCGTAGCCCCTCTTCATGTTGGTTATGTGGGTGGCCCTGAGTGCATCTCTTCACTATCTGAGTCTGTGTCCCCATCCGTAACGAAAAGAAATGACAATGACTACCTCTCAGTTTCATATAAAGGAATAGAGGAACAATTAACTGTTCAAAAAGGAAGGTTTAATCCCATTTATAAAAGCATCAAAAAGAGTAATGAGTCCAGGAACAGTGGTACCTGCCTACTGCCCCAGCTATTCAACAGGCAGAGGCAGGAGGATCACTTGGACCCAGGAGTTCAAGACCAGCCTAGGCAACACTGTGATAGCAGGTATGAAAAAAAAATAAGCAAATAAATAATGAACTTAATAAAGTTGCAAGGACAACATACAAAAACTGAACTGTTTCTATACATTAACGATGACTTAGCCAGGTGTGGTGGCACAGGCCTGTAATCCCAGCAGCTCAGGAGGCTGAGACAGGAGGATGGCAAGTTCAAAGCCGGTCTCATCAAAAGAGAGGTCTTAAGCAACTCAGTGAGACCCTGTCTCTAAATAAAATACAAAATAGGATTGGGGATGTGGCTCAGTGGTCGAGTGCCTCTGAGTTCAATCCCTGGTATCAAAAAAAAAAAAAAAAAAAAAGATTAACAATGAATTGTCCAAAGAGAGAAATCAAGAAAATAATCCTATCTATAATAGCTACAAAACAAAATAAAGTGCTTAAGAATAAATTTAACCAAGGAGGTAAAAGACCTATATACATAGAAAATAAACAACATTTGGGGTTGGAGACATAGCTCAGTTTGTAGAGTGCTTGCCTTGTAAGCACAAGGCCCTGTGTTCAATCCCCAGCACTGGGGGGGAAAAATTACATTGAAAATATACAACATTGATCAGCTGGGCACGGTGGCACACACCTATAATCTCATCTATGGGAAACTGAGGCAGAAGGATCACAAGTTCAAGGTCAGAATGAGTGATTTAGACAGACCTAAAAATAAAAATAAAACAAAGGATTGGAGATGCAGCTCAGTGGTAGAATGCTCACTACTAAGCATGTGCAAGGCCTTGGGTTTGATCCCCTGTACTGGAAAAAAAGAGCAAGAGATAGATGCATAAAATAACTGAAGAAAAGAGGAATAAAATGGAAAGGTATCCCATATGAATGGACTGGAAAAATTAATACTGCTAAAACGTCTGTACTACCCAAAATAATGTGCTTGATTCAATGCAATCCCTATCAAAATTCCAAAGATATTCTACACAGGAGGCAGGAGGATGGCAACTTCAAAGTCAGCCTCAGAAACTTAGTGAGACCCTGTGTCAAAATAAAAAACAAAAAGGGCTAGGGATGTGGTTCAGAGGGTTCAATCCCTAGGATCAATCCCTAGGATCAAAAAAAAGAAAGAGAAAAACACAAGCCTAAAATTCATATGGAACCAGAAGAGACCCCCAAATAGTCAGAGCAATCTTGACCAAACTGAACAATGCTGGAGATGTCGCACAATGCGACTTTAAAATCTACTACAAAGCTATGGCGATTAAAACAGCATGGTACCGGCATAACAAACATGCAGACAGGCAAACCAATGAAACAGAATAGAGAGCCCAGAAATAAGTCCCTGCATTTACAGTCTATTGATCTTCAACAAAAGTGCCAAGAACATGCGATAAGGAAAGGACAGTCTCTTCAGAGAATGCTGTTGGAAAAACTGGATATCCACATGCAGAAGAGTGAAATTAGACCCTTTGCTCTCACCGTATTTAAAAATCAACTCAAAAAGGATTAGAGATACAATGTAAAACCGGAGAGGATGAGACCACTAGAAGAAAAATTCCATACAATTTGTCCAGTCAGTGGTTTATTTATATATATATATGATTTCCAAAGTACAGGCAACAAAAGCAAAAATAGGCAAGTGGGATTACAGCCAATGAGTAAGTTTCTGCACAGTCGAGGAAGTGAAAAGGACACGCAGAGAATGGAGAAAACATCCATAATCCATTCATCTGATAAGGGTTAGTAACCAAGATGAACAAGGGCTCAAGCAACTCCACAGAAAGAAAACAAAGAATTTCATTTTAAATGAGCAAAGAATATGAATAGACATTTCTCCCAAGAAGATAGACAAGTGGCCAACAGATATATGAAAAGTGCTCAGAATTACTGATCATCGGAGAAAAGCCAATTAAAGCCACAGTGACCTCAGCAACTTAGCAAGGCCCTAAGTAACTTAGTGAGAACCTGTCTCAAAAAAAATTTTTAAAGGACTGGGAGTGTGGCTCAGTGGTTGAACCCTCCTAAATTAATTCCCTCTTACCACAAGAAAAAAAAAAATACCCAATTAGGTATCACCTTGCACAAGTTATTTTTTTTTAAATCAGGGCTTGAACCCAGGGGTTCTTAGCCACTGAGCCACATCCCCATACCTTTTTATATTTCATTTAGAGACAGAGTCTCGTTAAGATGCTGAGGCTGGCTTTGAACTCATGATCCTCCTGCCTCAGCCTCCCAAGTCACTGGATTACAGGCATGAACCACCATGCCTGGCAAGGTATCATTCTTAGCAGAAAAACTATTATCAAAAAGATGAAAGGTGTTAGGATGTGAAGAAAAGGGAACTCGGTACAGAGTTAGTGAGGAGGTAAGTCAGCTCAGCCATTATGGAAAATAATATCAATATTCCTCAAAACATTAAAATAGAGCTCTCGTATGGTCCACAATCCCACTCTCAGGTACATACCCTAGGAAATGAAAGCAGTGTGTGGAAGAGACATTGGATTCTCACATGCGCTGTAGCACTATCCACAACAGTCAAGATACGGAAACAACTTCAGTGTCTGTTGAGGCTGAATGGATAATTATAACATGGGCTATGATAGATAAAATATTATCCAGCATGAAAGGAAGGAAATCCTCCCATTTGTGATGACATGGATGAACCGGGAGGACATTATCTTAAGTGAAGTAGGCCAGTCACAGAAAGACAAATACTTCATGGTCTCACTTAGACGTGGCTCTAAAAGCCCAGCTCATGGAAGCAGAAAGTAGAATGGAGGTTGCTGGGGCTGGAGGAGGAGAGAGAAGGGGACGCGTTGGTCAAAGAGCACAAACTTTTCAGTTATGAGTAAGCTCTGGCAATCTAATGCACGGCTTGGTGACTGACTTTGTCCATTCATGCTGCTATAATGAAATACTTGCAGCTGAAGATAAAGATAAGGACATTTCTTTTTCATGGTTCTGAAAACTGGAATATTCAAGATGGAGGTTGGTGACGGGCCTCATCTCTGCTTCTTAAACGGAGCCTTGTTGCTACAGCTTCTGGAAAGAAAGAATGCTTTGTCTTCACATGATGGGAGGGGTGGAAAGGAAAAAAAGGGGCCAACTTCCTCCACCCAGCCCTTTGACAAGGCCATCCCATCCTGTTCAAGTACCTCCAAAGGCCACACTTCTTAACATTGTTGCTTGAGATGAAGTTTTGACATGACTTTTGGTGAAGACCTTCCTTCAAACCATTAGACCCGACAGGAACAATTTCAGTGAAACTCACAGTTTCAAAGGTCCCCGTTCATCGACAGCTGACTCCATTCCTCAGGGCTCCAGGCGAGGTAGAACATCATGGCGGAAGGTGTGATAGAGGGAATCAGGTGTGATACCAGGAAGCAGAAACAGGTTCCCCTCACCAGGACAAAATAGATACCCCAAAGTCACGCCCCCAGGGACCTGCCTCCTTTAGCCACACAACTGCCCACCCTCTGTTACCACTCAGTTAATCCCTATCAGGGGATTAATCCACTGATGGAGTTAAGGCTCTCAAAACCCAATCATTTTGCCTCTAAACTACCTGGCACTACCTCACACATGAGCTTTTGTGGGACACCTCATGTCTAAACCGTAACGCCTTACTTCAAATTTTCTAAGCAGGTAGATCTTAAGTGTTCTTACCATGATTAAAAATACGGTAGCCACAGAGGTGATGGATGTGTTTACTTGGTTGTGGTAACCACTTCACAATGTTTACGTGTATCAAATCATCATGTGGCGCACTTTAAATATATATAATTTTTATTTGTCAATTATACCTCAACAGTGCTATAAAAATGTTTAAGAAATAGGTAAGGTAAAGAATACAAAGCCCCTAACACACAGTAGGTCCAGTTTCCTCTTCTGTATATATAGTTGTCCCTCAATATCCACAGGTGATTGGTTCCAGGACCCTCCACAGATAACAAAATCTGCAAACGCTCAAGTTCCCTATATAAAAACAGCAATGTATTTGCATATAATCTACATACTTTCTCCCATATATAATCAGCCCTTATCATCCATGGGTTCCACACCCATGGATTCAAGCTACCATGGATGAAAATTGTTCAGAAAAAAAATTGTCTCTCTTGAACATACACAAACTTTTTTCTTGTCATTATTCCCTAAACCATGCCATATAGCAACTATTAATGTAACATTTATATTATATTGGGTATGTAAGACAGAGAAGATTTAAAGTATACAAATGGATGTGCACCAACCGGTTACATGTAAATAGTATGCCATTCTATACAGAGAACTTGTATATACACTAATTTGTATTATGGGGGTTCTGAAACTAATCCTAAATAGTCACTAAGGAATGACTGAACTTTAAACCATCTCTAGATTACTTATAATACTTAACTCAATGTAAATGTTGTGTAAATAGTTAATATACTATATGCTTAGGAAATAATGATGAAGAAGTAGTCTGTACATGTCTAAACCACAATTTTTCCCAAAATATTTTCCATCAGCAGTTGGTTGAATCCATCGATACAGAGCCCACAGACATGGCGGACCGGCTGTCCTTCCTTACCCACACCTCTTCGGCTGGAGTTGGACTATACCATGAGACAAACACAGAAGTCAGCAAAACATTTTTTAATAGACTTCAGGAATCTAGTGAGGTTAGACTCGGGGATGGTTTATCTTCGTTTTCATGACCTTGAACTTCACAGTTCAATGCCATGATAAATCTGGCTGGTCCCGGGGTTTCACACAGCACAGTCTGCCACTCATGCAGAAAATGTAGACCCTTTCATTCTTGATGCATCTGTCACGGCAGGAGCCACGGAGACTCCAACATCTCTCAGTGCCACCTAATACAAACAATAAAAATAAGGGAATTTTTACCAGTCATGCGGGAAATTGAGCCCAGGGTTGAGAAGAGAGGATCAGACAGTAAGAGGGTAACCATAGAGGGAGGGGTCAGCTAGGTACCCAGGGTGATAACAAAGTCTCATGTGCTCACTGGACCCCCATCTCAATCCCAGCCCTTCATGAATATTCCTTTCAGAGATTCAGTGGGTCATAATGGTCAAGAGCAAGGACTGAAATCTGTATCACCAGCCAACACCTTGAGTAACTTCCTGTCTTAAAAAAAAAATGCTAGCATTAAATAAATTCAGATATAAAATGACAGAAAGGATTCAAAATTTTTAAAAACTCATTTCACAAGTAAGAACTAGAAGGAACATATTAGCAAACACTGCAGCAGACCATGGCTTAGAGAAAGATAGCAGATGAGATGTTTTCATCCAAAAGAAAGGAAGAAAGGAATTTGGAAAGTAGCAAATACTGATGATGGACAGAAATCCAACATACAAAAAAAAAGGAATCGGCAAAGAAATGAACAAGAAAGCAGAGCGAAGACTACAAACTACATTCAATAAAATTTCCTGAAACCAGAACAGCATTTGGAAACATACTAAAAGGGCCCTGAGAGCACTGGCCCAAAATGAGATAAATTCTAGTAAAATCACCGTACATTACAGGAAAAGAAAAAAAGTGTGTGGGACATTCAGATCACCCCCAGAAGGTGACCTGGATCAGACTATACTTAGACTTTTTGACAATGCCGCTTTGCCTCAGAAAAAAATTAGTATCACATATTTAAGATACACAAGGAAAGAAAAGTAAGCAAACAATGTTACATCCCACTAAACTGACTTCCAAGGACAAAGGACAAAAGCAAAGAGTCATCATCACTGAAACTTGGGAAATATTGTTACCATGTACCTCTTCTAAGGAATCTAGCAAGGAAAGCACTTTAGTGTTGTAAGATGTTTAGTTCTTGCTTTTTTTGTGGTGCTGGGGATTGAACCCAGGACTTCGTGCATGCTGGGGAAGCACTCTACCACTGAGCTACGTCCCTAACCCAAGGAAAGCAAACAAATGAGGTGGGCATTGACGTAGAACTAAATAGTAAAGACACACTACTCATAGAACTAAAATTAAATGAGGATTTAAGCTGGGCACAGTGGCACATTCCTGTAATCCCAGAGACTTGGGAGGCTCAGGCAGGAGGATCTCAATTTCAAGGCCAGCCTCAGCCTCTTAGCGAGGCCCTAGACAACTTACAAAGACCCTATCTCAAAATAAAAAATAAAAAGAGCTGGAGAAGTAACTCAGTGGTTAAGCACCCCTGGGCTCAATCCCTAGTACCAAAAAATGAGGATTTAATATAAGGGCCTTGAGCTGGGGTTGTGGCTCAGTGGTAGAGTGCTTGCCTAGCACGTGTGAGGCACCAGGTTCGATTCTCAGCACAGCATACAAATAAATGAAATAAAGGTCCATCAACAGCTAAAAAACATTCAAAAATAAAATAAGGGCCTAGAGAAGGTAACGGCTATATGTTCTGACAATATAGATACAGTACAATATAAAAATGGAAGAATAATGGTGAGAATATTTGCAAAAATTTTAATGAGTTTGAATAATATGCTATTGTGGTAACAATGGAATTATTATATTTCCACTATTGTATATGTGATGACAGGTAAATAACTAATATGGGATATTTTGATTCTATCATCCCCTGTGACCTTGAGAACTAGCATTCTCAGTATTAAAAAATACATATATCAAAGTGATATAGAAATTGGTTCTGAACCTGAGTTCTGAATTTGAATTGAACTATCAGAATGAACTCACGATCATTTTATTCTAGACAGAAGCACAGAAGATTGCTATTTTTCTAGCTGCAGTCTCTGAAAAAGTGAAGAAACAATAACCAACCAATGGAAATTAGTACCCCTAGAACCTACATTATAGACTTTAATATTATATCCCACAAAACATAAAATATAACTAGGGCTCGGAGATACAGCTGAGTTCAGTTCTGGGGCAGGAAATTATAAAACAGGTCTGAAACATTCTATTATCCAGATACCAGGGGAGCTATCCAAGACTAGAAGGATGTTCTCTCTGATATGTGGATGCTAACCCACAACAAGGGAGGGGAAGATTAGAAGCTCATTAGACTAGACAAAGGGGAATCAAGGGAAGGGCAGAGGAAGGTAACGGGAAAGACCATCAAAGGAGTCGGACATATCTTTCCTGTCCTATTCTCGTATATAAATACACAGTCAATGTAACTCCTCATCCTGTACAACTAGAATAATGGGATCCTAACTGGAACAAGTTATGTTTATTCTATGTATGTACAATATTTCAAAATATACTGTCACGTAAAAAATAATAATGGTTAAAAAAAAAAGAGTTATAAGCAAATTGAAAAGGCTCCCAATGACCAAGAATAGGATGATCTACACTTCAGTGGGGACAATGAGTGCAACAGACTGAACTCATGGCCTAGAATCGTGAATTCACAATAAACAATTACTGAGCAAAAACAAATTGTTCAAACTCAGAGGTTGATAGAAAATTAATAACTTATCTGGCATTATTAGTAAGTACACTGCAGTAAGTAGTTTAGCTGATAAATGATGCTCTTCCCAACGTGCTTGACCATCTCCACCCCTTCCAGTCTTTGTCCAGGTGTCACCTCCTTCATGAGACATCCCCTTCATGCCCCTTTCCAAATTGCAAACTCCCTGTCCTGGTACAGTGATCCCCTTCCTTCATTTTTCTCATTGCTTCCCTGGTAGAATTATAAGCTCCAAGAAGATGGAGATTTGGGTGGGTGGGTTGGTTGGTTGCTTGGGGTCACTGCTGTATCTCCAGCACCTCTCACAGGGCCCAGCATGTGGAAGCCACTGAACAATATTTGCCAAATGAATTATTTAGCTAAGTAATGTCGTATCCACTGTCTCCTCCATCCAGTTACCATCACGGGAAGAAGAAGGTGGGGTGAAAGTAGAAATACCGAAAGACTAAACATTTATCCAAATCAGACTCAATACATCTAAGAAGCTGTTTTAAATTACAAAAGACAAGTAGAATTGTCTCCTGGCTTTATGAACGGCCCCTGTGCCCTCTCCAACCCCTAACTTTTCCTATCGGCAAAATGGGCATCCCCTGGAACACTCGGATGAATCATAGAAAATAGTGCTGGGGATGTCGCTCAGTGGTGGAGCGCTTGCCCAGCAAGTGCAAGGTCCTGGGTTCAATCCCCAGCACTGGGGGAAAGGAGGAGAATTATAGAAACTACTTTCATTGCACACCAAAATTTCAGCATGTTCAATGTTGACCACCACCTCCCCAACCTCAGTTGTTATTTTAAACTGAGAAGAGTAAGTTCATACTCAGAGGAGCCAAGTGGTTCTCTGGAGGCGGCACAGAGCTAACAAATGTTGGCACAGGTTCTAACCCAGCATCCGAGGGCTCATTCTGTCTGTCCTCTTGCTACCTGTCTGGCCAGCCTTCCAGACTCCGAAGTGCCCCGACCAAGATCCAGTCCATATCCTCTCCCCGCCCCCAAAGAGGCCTAGGTTACCTGGAATGATCTGGGTCCAGAGCAGCAGCAGAGCCAACGTGAGCATCAAAGTCCTCATGACTCTACACAGCCCACAGAGCCGTCCCAGGTCTGATGAGGTGACTAGGTGACAGAGCTGTGGACGAGGGCTCTGCACTCTGCACCCTCTAGTCGACAAGGTCATGTGCCACCGATAGGGCCTCAGCTTCCCACGTGGACAGCATGTCCTGGGACAGCCTGTCCTCCTCAGAACCACATCCCCCTCATCAGAGAACTTTGTGTCCACTTTTGCCCTTTAGTGATCAACAACAATAAATCAGACAACACCCAGTCAGATATCACTTTAAAATGAATGTCAGTCATTGTTAAAACCAAGCTTAAAATCCTCCAGAGGGCTGGAGCTAGGACTTGGTGGCAGAGCGCTTGCCTAGCACGTGTGAGGCACTGGGTTCGATTCTCAGCGCTGCATAAAAATGAGCAAATAAAATAAAGGCGTTCTGTCCATCTACAGCTACAAAAAAATTTTTAAACAATATTTTTTTTTTAAAATCCTCTAGAACACTCCACAGTTTTTACTCTGCCCTACAAAGCCCTACATTACCCGATCCAGAAATCCACCCTGGTCGTGATTCTACTGTGATTTAAGCAAGCTCCTTTTTTTTTTTTTTAATAAACTATAATTTAACCCCCAACATAAACATTATGATGTATTCCCTAAAATTCATCTCTACTTGTTTGCTTAATCTAATTACAGAATGGAAATGCCACTGTATTTACAATTTTGTTTCTATTCCTGTAATTCTGATTTTCTCATGTCACTAAATATTTCTTGAAAACATCCTGTAGACATAATAAAATAAACAAATCCTTTGGGCAGTATTTAGGAAGTCTTACAAAGCAATATTCAAATGACTTCTTATCACACACAGATTTTAGAACATAAGAAATTCCCTGTAGGGAGTAGGGACAAATACTGTGTCCTCTAAAACTCTTCCCCGGTCTTTATATAATCTTGCCAACTGACAACTATTCTTCTCAACTTTTGTCCTAGATTTAATTTTTTTCAGAGTAAATGTCATAAAACTTATGCAGAGTTCTAATATTTAATATTACAGTCTTCAGAGAGTTCCTTCTTTAGGACTTCCCCACAAAAGTATTTCATAAATTAAATACAGTCAATTGCTAGGGTTTTCCTAATTTTTTTTCTTTTTTCTTTTTTTTTTATGTTCATCACTTTTTTAAAATTTATTTTTATTGTAAACAAATGGGATACATGTTGTTTCTGTTTGTACATGGAGTAACAGCATACCATTTGCGGAATCATACATTTACATAGGGTAATGATGTTTGATTCATTCTGTTATTTTTTCCTTCCCCCCAACCCCTCCCACCCCTCTTTCCCACTATACAGTCCCTCCTTCCTCCATTCAGCAAGCTCCTTTTTTCAAACGCACTTTCCCAGTCTGGGAGATGGGAAAAAAGAAGGGCGGACACCCTTCACTCAGCACAACATGTCTGCTGAAGTGTGTTCTAAGAGAGGAGGAGCCACTACCTCAAGGGCTCACTGTGAGGAAGGATTTGGGCATTAAGGGCGGAGACAGGGCAGAGTTGAAAATACTCAGTTCCTGATCCTGGCTGTTCCATTTAGTGACCTTGGGAGAGTCACTTCTCTCTAGGATTCAATCTCACCCATAAGCAGATTGAAGCAGATGGGACGTACAAATCAACCCACTCTTCATACACTGCAGTTCTCTGGCGCTGACAAGGCACAGGACATGTAGTGAGGCAGGACTTCTGCTGCATTAACTACTATCTCTGTGTTACCTCAATGTCCCCGAGGAGTCTCGGGGCTGTACGGTCAGTCTCCAGTCCTCTCACACACTGGGGTCCAAGGCATCTTCCCCTGACAACTACACCCAGTATGCTCTGTTGCCCTTGCCAACCACAACCCCCCTTGGAGCTTGCTCCTCGTATAGTCAAAGCACAAAGATTTGCTCCAATTTTTACAAAAGGCTTCATATTCTGTCCAGGGCCCTTGGCAGTTCTCATCACCTGCACTCATTGGATCAGCTCATAGTGAGGCTTTTTTATTTTTTTGTAACTCTGTGTTAGATTTCAAAGACATCCACCATACTTAGCAGCTCCTCCCCGTCAAGAGAGAATCTCTTTCCCCATCCTTTAAATCTGGGCTTGCCAGGTGACTTACTTAGATCAAGGAGACATTAGCTAGAGGATGCAAGTAAAAGTTTTAAAAGTTGTTGGAAATTGAACCACGCATCACCACCCCTGCCCTGGCTCTTGGGAACCCTGTCACTTCTACCCTGGAAGCCAGTCAGGGCTTGCCTACTGCAGATGACAGACATGTAGCCAAGTCATCTGCAGTTGACATCAAGCCAACCACGAGGCACATGAGTGGTCCCATTCTAGACCATCCAGCCCAGACCAAAATAAATCTACCCAGCCAAACCATGTTCTTACAAGAAATAATGAATTCTGAATGTTTAAACGGCTGCATTTTTTAGTGGTTTGTTATATAGCAAAATCTAAGTGATAGCCCATCCTTTTCTTATAATGTTAAAGGAATAACATGCCAGTTCTTAAGTCACTGTATCAATTTGAAACCTGCTCATCGATACAGGCTTGGGAGGCAGGGGCTAAGCTCTGCAAACCATTTTCTCATTTCCTTCTGGTTCCTATAGGACTCTGCCAATAGGGGGCGATAGAGGGAGGCTGCACAGCTGAAGGAGGAAGACAGGACTTGCTCCTTCCTGTTTGCTTCCTGTTCTTGTCAACGTCACCTCAGCAATGACCCCTCACCTGGAAGCACAGTCAATGCCAGTCTCCATCTTTTTTTAAGACAGGGTCATGCTATGTTGCCTAGGATGGCCTTGAACTCCTGGGCTCAAGTGATCCTCCCTAGTGGTGGATTACTGGTGTGTGCCAATGTTGAGAGCAGGGTGGTATCTGTGCTGCTAACTGTCTCAAGGACAAACAGGACTGCTGGGCCCCTGTGCTTACCAAGGTTGTTAAGAGATATTTGTCCGAGGAATGTGCGGTTGCCTGGAGACCTTATCCATCAAGGACGGGAGCGGGGCTTAGCCCCGACTCATCTCCTGCATAGTTCACCCCTTCCCTCCTCCCTTCTTCCACTAGGACCGTTCAGTTCTGGCAGGACCCAATGAGAATCAAATAGATTGGCCGGACCCAACCAGAGGAGGACTAATGTTTAGCTGTTCAAATGTTAACCAATTAAAAGAACACTGTAAAACTGCTTGCCTTTCATTATAAAAACCCTGCTAACGAGGGCTCGGGGCCTCTCTTAGCGTCACTGGTTAAGGACGCAGAGGACCAGGTTCGAACTTGCTAATAAATGACTCTTTGCTGCTTGCATTGATCGTGGTCTCTGGTGGTCCTTGTGGGGTCTCGAGCCTTTGGGCACAACACCAACATGCCTGTGTTCCCTTTTCCCTTAAGGGTCAGCGTCAGCTGTCAGGTGTCCCCCCTTCACAGGTCAGAGTGCCAGATTTACAGAGAAGCTCCTCTGAATTCTGCAGTAGCAGCAGCAGCTAGGTAGCACTTTCCTCCAAGGCCTGGGGCCCAGGTTTGCAGGATCCTACATACTAGTGCACCCAGCCTCTTCCTTTTTGAACAACTACTTCCAATAACTACTATTTCTGTGTTACCTCAATGTCCCCTTTTCCTTTGTCAATCCCCAAATGCCCATTTAACCAATTCTTTCTTTTTAGTCAGATGATGATGATGATATTATTATTATTTCCAATTCTTTACATTCAGTTCTCTTTGTTGAAATACTGCCTTGAATATATAAAGAACTCAAAAAACTTAACACCAAAAAACACAAGTAACCCAGTCAATAAATGGGTCAAGGAACTGAACACACACTTCACAGAAGAACATATACAATCGATCAACAAATATATGAAAAAATGTTCAACATCTCTAGCAATTAGAGAAATGCAAATCAAAACTACTCTAAGATTTCATCTCACTCCAGTCAGAATGGCAATTATCAAGAATACAAGCAACAATAAATGTTGGCAAGGATGTGGGGGAAAAGGTACACTCATATGTTGCTGGTGGGGTTGCAAATTGGTGCAACCACTCTGGAAAGCAGTATGGAGATTCTTCAGAAAACTTGGAATGGAACCACCATTAGACCCAGTTGTCCCAGTCTTCAGCATATAACCAAAGGACTTAAAATCAGCATTCTACAGTGACACAGTCTATAGCAGCTCAATTCACAATAGCTAAACTATGGAACCAACCTAGTGACCTTCAACAAATGAATGGATAAAGAAACTGTGGTATATATACACAATGGAATATCACTCAGCCTTAAAGAAGAATAAAATTATTTGCCAGTAAATGGATGAAACTGGAGACTATCATGCTAAGTGAAATAAGCTAATACCAAAAAAAACAGAGGCCACATGTTTTCTCTGATATGCGGATGCTAATTCACAATAAGCGGGGGAGGAGAACAGAGATACTTTGGATTAGACAGAGGGGAGTGAAGGGAGGGGAGGGGGAAAAGGGGTAGAAATGAGAGTACAATGAATCAGACATTATTAGCCTATGTGCATATATGATTACATGATCTGTGTAACTTTACATCATGAACAACCAGAAGAATGAGAAATTATTCTCCATTTATGTATGATGAGTCAAAATGCATTCTACTGTCGTGTGTAACTAATTAGAACAAAATTTTTAATTTTTTTTAAAAGAAATACTGCCTTGGTTTCTATTTTCCTGAATGAACATTGACCATTATGAATAATAATGAAGTTCGAATTACAACAATCATCATCACAATACTCTTTACAAGGCAGACAATTAGAAACAACCTAAATGTCCACGGACGACTGGGTAAGTACATGGTGATGCAGCTGTATGGGTAGCAGATGGACTGAAAGAGGAATCCATGGCATTTCCTGAGAAAAATGGCCCAGTACATTGTAAGTTCAGTTACCATTATTCATAGAAAACGCTTTGTCAAGGAGGTGGAGCATACCACTGACCTGGTCAAACTCAAACCATCCTGATGGGCACCTTTCTCTAAGAGGTCTTTCTTCTAGAGTGAAAGGCCCCCCAAAGCTGGAACTGGTAGAGGTCACCAGAAGTCAAATATTCCGGAGTTTCAAGATGGCGGACTAGGGGGCGGCTGCATTTCACGTTGCTCCAGGACGCAGGATTCAAAAGAGGAGATAGTGAGAGGCTTGGGACCAACTCAAAGCCGCCGGGTGAGTCTCTCCCGTTGGGGAGGCGTCCCGGATGGGGCGGTAGCCCCAGAACGCAGGGAACTTTGTGAAGTAGAGTTGCTCGGCGAGACGCCCCTCCCCCCACTGGAGCAGTAAACACGAACAACTGGGATCATCGTAGAGGAGGCGGCTCAGCACAGCGCTTGGACTCGGAGCAACCACTGGGGCTCCGGGCGGCTGCCTGAGGAGGAGCTGCGTGGCGAGCTGTGTGGACGCAGAACAACCGCTTCTGAACACCGGGGGGTTGCCCGGAGGAAGAGGAGAAGCGCGGCGGGTCGCTTGGTCTAGGAGTGACTGCATCAGAGCCACAGGCAGTTGCCAGAGGAGGAGGCGAGTGGTGAGTTGATTGGACTAAAAGCGACCGCTCCTGAACACTGGTGGCCTGCCTGGAGGAGGAGCGTGGTGGGTCACTTGGTCTCGGAGCCACCGCTCCTGAACACCCGGGGGGCTACCCCGAGGAGGAGGAGGAGGAACAGGGCGGGTCACTTGGACTTGGAGTGACTGCCTAGGGCTACGGGCGGTTGGCGGGAGGAGGAGACGCAAAGTGAATTGCTTGGGCTCCTAGTGACTGCATCAGAAACCCGGCCGCTGTCCGGAGGAGGAGGTGTGTGGCGGGTCTCTGGGTATCGGAGCTACTGTACGGGGCTCCAGGTGGCGGCTCAGAGGAGGGGCTGCACAGCCAGGCAATTAGGTGCAGAGCAGGGTCCCAGGAGCTAGGTGTCTTCTTGCTGGAAGAGCCCCACCTTGACATGCCTAGGGGCGGAGCGAAGTTTCCAGGACTGCGGGCAGATTCTCTGGGAGAGGCAGCCTAAGGAGACTCGCCTGCGAAGGGTGAGGCTCCCAGGCCCAGGAGGTAGGTCCGGGCCCCTGGGAACGTTGCAGAGGAAGACAGCCCAGCCCAGGCAGTAGTTGTAGATTGAGGGGAACCTCTAGGAGGGGAACTGATCAGCGAGACGTCCCCACCGGGTGAGTCTTCCCTGCCGGGTGAGGTTTTCCAACAGGGACGGTAGAACCAGAGACACAGGCCCAAACAGGCCTTGCCTCAGCCCGCAGCCTAGTTTCCCGTTGGATGACCATTGGTCAACAAGTGAAGGCACCTCTGCCCACTAGCAGGGAATATACGCCACCTGAGGGTCACCACCCCTAGAGAGGCAGCTTCTTCGTGGAGCTCCGCATTATCAACTTCCTCCAAGACTTCAGGCTACTGAAGGATAAGAGGGGACATACTAGCAATCTTCAGGGACATTATAAGTCGATAGAGGAAATCTGCAATGTCTTAATGACCCACTGATTCCTGAACAATATGAGAAAACAAGGGAAGAAAATGCCCCAAACAAATCTAGATGTTACATCAATAAAATCCAATGACAGCATGGCAGAAGAAATGACAGAAAGGGAGTTCAGAATGTACATAACTAAAATGATTAGGGAAGCAAACGATGAGATGAAAGAGCAAATGCCGGCATTGAATGATCGCACCAATCGACAGTTAACAGAGCAAATTCAGGAAGCAAAAGATCATTTCAATAAAGAGTTAGAGATATTGAAAAAAAACCAAACAGAAATCCTTGAAATGAAGGAAACAATAAACCAAATTAAGAACTCCATAGAAAGCATAACCAATAGATAGAACACCTGGAAGACAGAACCTCAGATATTGAAGACAAAATATTTAATCTTGAAAACAAAGTTGAACAAACAGAGAAGATGGTAAGAAATCATGAACAGAATCTCCAAGAACTATGGGATATCATGAAAAGACCAAATTTGAGAATTACTGGGATTGAGGAAGGCTTAGAGAAAAAAACCAAAGGAATGAACAATCTATTCAATGAAATAATATCAGAAAATTTCCCAAATCTGAAAAATGAAATGGAAAATCAAGTTCAAGAGGCTTATAGGACTCCAAATACACAAAATTACAACAGACCCACACCAAGGCATATTATAATGAAAATACCGAACATACAAAATAAAGACAATATTTTAAAGGCTGTGAGAGAAAAGAACCAAACTACATTCAGGGGGAAACTAATACGGATATCAGCAGATTTTTCAATCCAGACCCTAAAAGCTAGAAGGGCCTGGAACAACATTTTTCAAGCTCTGAAAGAAAGTGGATGCCAACCAAGAATCTTATACCCAGCAAAACTTACCTTCAAATTTGATGATGAAATAAAATCATTCCATGATAAACAAAAGCCAAAAGAATTTACAAAAAGAAAGCCAGCATTACAGAACATTCTCAGCAAAATATTCCATGAGGAAGAGATAAAACACAAAGAAGTAAATCAGCAAAGGGAGGAATTATCCTAAAGGAACTGTCAAATAAAGGAGGAACCAAGATGTGTCAAAAATAAATAAATAAATAAATAAAATTTTAAATATGAACCAAATGACCGGGAATACAAATCATATCTCAATAATAACCCTGAATGTTAATGGCCTGAATTCATCAATCAAAAGACATAGACTGGCAGATTGGATTAAAAAGAAAGGTCCAACAATATGTTGCCTGCAAGAGACTCACCTCATAGAAAGAGATACCCGTAGACTAAAGGTGAAAGGATGGGGAAAAACATACCATGCACATGGACTCAGCAAAAAGCTGGAGTATCCATCCTCATTTCAGATAATGTGGACTTCAAGCCAAAGTTAGTCAGAAGGGATAAAGAAGGACATTTCATACTGCTTAAGGGAAGCATAAATCAGCAAGATATAATAATCATAAACATCTATGCCCCAAACAGTGGCTCATCCATGTATGTCAAACAAATCCTTCTCAATTTTAGAAACCAAATAGACCATAACACAATAATACTAGGTGATTTTAACACGCCTCTTTCACCACTGGACAGATCTTCCAAACAAAAATTGAACAAAGAAACTATAGATCTCAATAACACAATCAATAATTTAGACTTAACAGACATTTATAGAATATACCATACAACCAAGAGCAAATACACTTTCTTCTCAGCAGCACATGGATCCTTCTCTAAAATAGACCATATATTATGCCACAAAGCTAATGTTAGCAAATACAAGAAGATAGAGACACTACCTTGTATTCTATCAGATCATAATGGATTAAAGTTAGAAATAAATGAAAGAGTAAAAAACAGAAACTACCCAACACCTGGAGATTGAACAATAGGCTATTATATGATGAATGGATAACAGAAGATATTAGGAAGGAAATTAAAAAATTCTTAGAGGTAAACGAGAACAAAGAAACATCATATCAAAATCTCTGGGACACTATGAAAGCAGTACTTAGAGGAAGATTTATTTCATGGAGCGTATTTAATAAAAGAAGTAAAACTCAAAAAATAAATGACCTAACACTACAGCTCAAAGCCCTAGAAAAAGAAGAACAGACCAACACCAAAAGTAGTAGAAGACAGGAAATAGTTAAACTCAGAGCTGAAATCAACGAAATTGAAACAAAAGAAACAATACAAAAAATTGACAAAATAAATAGTTGGTTCTTCGAAAAAATAAACAAAATTGATAAACCTTTAGCCACACTAACAAAGAGAAGACGAGAGAAAACCGAAATCACCAAAATTCGGAATGAACAAGGAAATATCACAACAGACATGACTGAAATACAAAACATAATTAGAAGCTATTTTGAAAATCTATATTCCAACAAAATAGAAAAATTCGAAGATATCAACAAGTTTCTAGAGATGATATGAATTGCCTAAACTGGAACGAGGAGGACATACACAATTTAAAGACCTCAATTTCAAGCAATGAAATAGAAGAAGTCATCAAAAGCCTACCAACAAAGAAAAGTCCAGGACCTGTGATGGTTTCTCAGCCGAGTTCTACAAAACTTTTAAAGAAGAGCCATTCCAATACTCCTCAAAGTATTCCATGAAATAGAAGAGAGAGAACCCTCCCAAACTCATTCCACGAAGCCAATATTACCCTGATTCCTAAACCAGACAGAGACACATCAAGGAAAGAAAATTTCAGACCAATATCCTTACGAACATCGACGCAAAAATTCTAAACAAAATTTTAGCAAATCGCATACAAAAAACATATTAAAAAGATATGCACCATGATGAAGTGGGTTTTATCCCAGGGATGCAAGGTTGGTTCAACATCAGGAAATCAATAAATGTAATTCACCATATCAATAGAATTAAAGTCAAGAATCACATGATTATTTCGATAGATGAAGAAAAAGCATTTGATAAAATACAGCACTCCTTCATGCTCAAAACACTAGAAAAAATAGGGATAGGGGGAACATTCCTTAACATTGTAAAGGCCATCTACGCTAAACCCATGGCTAATATCATTCTAAATGGTGAAAAACTGAAAGCATTCCCCCTAAAAACTGGAACAAGGCAGCGATGCCCTCTTTCACCACTTCTTTTCAATATCGCCCTTGAAACTCTAGCCAGAGCAATTAGACAGACCAAAGAAAATAAAGGGATACGAATACGAAAAGAAGAACTCAAACTATCCCTATTTGCTGATGATATGATTATATACTTAGAGGAACAAGGAAATTCCACCAGAAAACTTTTAGATCTCATAAGTGAATTCAGTAAAGTAGCGGGATATAAGATCAATGCATATAAATCTAAGGCATTTTTATACATAAGTGATGAATCTTCAGAAAGAGAAATTAGGAAAACTACCCCATTCACAATAGCTTTGAAAAAAATAAAGTATTTGGGAATCAATCTCACAAAAGAGGTGAAAGACCTCTACAATGAGAACTACAGAACACTAAAGAAAGAAATTAAAGAAAACCTTAGAAGATGGAAAGACTCCATGTTCTTGGATAGGAAGAATTAATATTGTCAAAATGGCCATACTACCAAAAGTGCTATACAGATTCAATGCAATTCAATTAAAATCCCAATGATGTACCTTACAGAAATAGAGCAAGCAATTATGAAATTCATCTGGAAGAATAAAAAACCCAGAATAGCTAAAGCAATCCTTGGCAGAAAGAGTGAAGCAGGGGGTATCGCAATACCAGATCTTCAACTCTACTACAAAGAAATAGTAACAAAATGGCATGGTATTGGTACCATAATAGAAAGGTGGATCAATGGTACAGAATAGAGGACACGGACACAAACCCAAATAAATACAATTTTCTCATACTAGACAAAGGGTCCAAAAATATGCAATGGAGAAAAGATAGCCTCTTCAACAAATGGTGCTGGGAGAATTGGAAATCAAAATGCAACAAAATGAAACTAAACCCACATCTCTCACCATGCACGAAACTAAACTCAAAATGGATCAAGGATCTCGGAATCAGACCAGAGACCCTGCATCTTATAGAAGAAAAAGTAGGTCCAGAGCTTCAACATGTCGGCTTAGGACCAGACTTCCTCAACAGGACTCCCATAGCACAAGAAATAAAAGCAAGAATTAATAACTGTGATAGACTCAAACTAAAAAGCTTTCTCTCAGCAAAGGAAACTATCAGCAATGCGAAGAAAGAGCCTACAGAGTGGGAGAAAATCTTTGCCAATCATACTTCAGATAGAGCGCTAATCTCCAGAATCTATAAAGAACTCAAAAAACTCTACACTAAGAATGTAAATAATCCAATTGACAAATGGGCTAAAGAAATGAATAGACACTTCACAGAAGAAGATCTACAAGCAATCAACAAACATATGGAAAATGTTCAACATCTCTAGTAATAAGAGAAATGCAAATCAAAACCACCCTAAGATTCCATCTCACCCCAATTAGAATGGCAATTATCAAGAATACAACAACAGGTGTTGGCGAGGATGTGGGGAGAAAGGTACACTCTTACATTGCTGGTGGGGCTGCAAATTAGTGCAGCCACTCTGGAAAGCAGTGTGGAGATTCCTTAGAAAACTTGGAATGGACCCACCATTTGACCCAGCTCTCCCACTCCTTGGCCTATACCCAAAGGACTTAAAATCAGCATACTACAGAGATACAGCCACATCAATGTTCATAGCTGCTCAGTTCACAATAGCCAGATTGTGGAACCAACCTAGATGTCCTTCAATTGATGAATGGATAAAGAAACTGTGGTATATATATACAATGGAATATTACTCAGCCATAAAGAATGATAAATTATGGCATTTGCAGGCAAATGGATGAAACTGGAGAATATCATGCTAAGTGAGATAAGCCAATCTCAAAAAACCAAAGGAAGAATGATATCGCTAATAAGTGGATGATGACACATAATGGGGGTGGGAAGGGTTAGTGTTGGGGTTGGAGTTGGGTTTAGGGAGGGGGGCAGGAATGGAGGAAGGAAGGACTGTATAGATGGAGGGGAGGGGTGGGAGGGGAGGGGGGGAAGGGAAAAAATGGCAGAATGAATCAAACAACATTACCCTATGTAAATTTATGATTATACAAATGGTATGCCTTTACGCCATGCACAGACAGAGAAACAACATGTATCCCATTTGTTTACAATAAAAAAAAAAGAAGAAACCAAGACGTGTCAAAAAAATAAATAAATAAAATTTTAAAAAATGAACCAAATGACCAGGAATACAAATCATATCTCAATAGTAACCCTGAATGTTAGTGGCCTGAATTCATCAATCAAAAGACATAGACTGGCAGATTGGATTAAAAAGAAAGATCCAACAATATGTTGCCTGCAAGAGACTCACCTCATACAAAGAGATACCCATAAACTAAAGGTGAAAGGATGGGAAAAAACATACCATGCACATGGACTCAGCAAAAAAGCTGGGGTATCCATCCTCATTTCAGATAATGTGGACTTCAAGTCAAAATCAGTCAGAAGGGATAAAGATGGACATTTCATACTGCTTAAGGGAAGCATAAATCAGCAAGACATAACAATCATAAACATCTATGCCCCAAATAGTGGCTCAACCGTGTACATCAAACAAATCCTTCTCAATTTCAGAAACCAAATAGACCATAACACAATAATATTAGGTGATTTTAACACACTTCTCTCACCACTGGAGAGATCTTCCAAACAAAAATTTAACAAAGAAACCATAGATCTCAATAACATAATCAATTTACAGGATGTACCATCCAACCAAGATTGAATACACTTTCTTCTCAGCAGCACAAGTATCCTTCTCTAAAATAGACTATATATTATGCCACAAAGCAAATGTTAGCAAATACAAGACGATAGAGACACTACCTTGTATTCTATCAGATCATAATGGATTGAAATTAGAAATAAATGAAAGAGTAAAAAACAGAAATTACTCCAACACCTGGAGATTAAACAATATGCTATTATATGATGAATGGATAACAGAAGATATTAGGAAGGAAATTAAAAAATTCTTAGAGGTAAATGAGAACAAAGAAACATTTTTTATTCCTGTTCACTGATGACATGATTATATATTTAGAGGAACACGGAAATTCCTCCAGAAAACTTTGAGAACTTGTAAGTGAATTCAGTAAAGTAGCAGGTTATAAGATCAATGCTCATAAATCCAATACATTTTTATACATAAGTGATGAATCTTCAGAAAGAGAAGATAGGAAAACTACCCCATTTACAATAACTTTGGAAAAAATAAAATACTTGGGAATCAATCTCACATAAGAGGTGAAAGACCTCTACATTGAGAACTACAGAACACTAAAGAAAGAAATTAAAGAAAACCTTAGAAGATGGAAAGATCTCCCATGTTCTTGGATAGGCAGAATTAATATTGTGAAAATGACCATACTATCTAAAGTGCTATACAGATTCAATGCAATTCCAATTAAAATCCCAATGACGTACCTTACAGAAATAGAGCAAGCAATTATGAAATTCATCTGTAAGAATAAGAAACCCAGAATAGCTAAAGCAATCCTTAGCAGAAAGAGCGAAGCAGAGAGTATTGCAATACCAGAACTTTAACTCTACTACAAAGCAATAGTAACAAAAGCGGCATGGTATTGGTACCAAAATAGAGAGGTAGATCAATGGTACAGAATAGAGGACATGGACACAAAACCAAATAAATACAATTTTCTCATACTAGACAAAGGGGCCAAAAATATGCAATGGAGAAAAGATAGCCTCTTCAACAAATGGTGCTGGGAGAATTGGAAATCCATATGCAACAGAATGAAACTAAACCCATATCTCTCACCATGCATGAAACTACACAAAAATGGATTAAGGACCTCAGAATCAGACCAGAGACCCTGCATCTTATAGAAGAAAAAGTAGGTCCAGATCTTCAACATGTCAGCTTAGGTTCAGAGTTCCTCAACAGGACTCCCATAGCACAAGAAATAAAAGCAAGAATTAATAACTGGGATAGACTCAAACTAAAAAGCTTTCTCTCAGCAAAGGAAATTATCAGCAACGTGAAGAAAGAGCCCACAGAATGGGAGAAAATCTTTGCCACTCTTACTTCAGATAGAGCACTAATCTCCAGAATCTATAAAGAACTCAAAAAACTCTACACCAAGAATGCAAATAACCCAGTCGACAAATTGGTTAAGGAAATGAACAGACACTTCAGAGAAGAAGATCTACAAACAATCAA